>PVJH01005798.1:0-105974 GCA_004026705.1 Nesogale talazaci
TTGGAATCAACTCTAATCCAGAGAATTCTTTTATTGAGTAAGTCATTATTTAAGTATTAGCTTATGTCTTCTCATTTGAAATGCCTTCTCTGATGGTTAGATGAGGTCAAACAGCCATGATATATATATATATATATATATATATATATATATATATAAAATCCTGGACTTTTCCTTTCTAATAGCACTGTATTTCATAATGATGATGTAGTGGGTTATGTGTCGGGCTGCTAACCAGAGATCAGCAGTTCAAAACCATCAGCTACTCTTCAGGAGAACGATGAGGCTTCTTACGCCAGTGTAGAGTCTTAGAAAAGCACAAGGGGCAGTACTGCTCTCTCCTATAGGGTAGCTGAGTTAGTCTGGGTAGACTAGAGGAACAAATTTCAGAGACACGCATATAGGTATAAGGAAAGGGTTTATATACAAAAGAAATGTGACATTAAGAAGGCATCCCAATCTAGTCCAGTGCAAAGTCCTAAGTCCATTAATAATCCATATGCCCGAAATCAGTCTATAAAGTCTGCCTCTGACTCAGGAAGTCACAAGTCAGTGGGTGCAGAATTCTGGCGCTGGCAGGGTTCTCCCCATGGCTCCTCGCTTCCAGGGCTCAAGTCAATCAACAGCATGCCACTCCAGCTTCAGAAGTCTGTCTTCATCAGGGCAAAGCCGAGTGGTCTCTCCGCAAGTTCCTCCAACTTCTCCGACGCTGCCAGCTTGTCTGTGATTAATTGTCTCTGAAACTAACTCCCAACAACTGGGGAAGACAGCTTCTCGTCTTCATGAGGGAAATACCGCGAGACTTCCCAGGAGTCTCGGGTGAAAGCCATGCCCACACAGAGGCCTCATCAGCTACTCAATGGCTTTCTCCTGATTAACAGGCCAGACTCCACCCCTACATTTCAATTATACAATTAACATAAGCACATGACTGCCACAGTAGCTATGAGGCAGAATCAACGTGATGGCAGTGTGCACCTCTCTGCTAACAGAGCATCTTTCCCATAGCAGGTAGATGTAAGGGATGGCGAGGGAATTGTAAACATCAACGATGGTCCCAACTTGTAGTCACTCTTTGTAACATGGAGTCAAATAGTATGTGGTTCTCTGCCACCCTCACAAGTGTTAGTATGTCTGAGCCTATTGCTGCAGGCATTGTATCCATCCACCTTTAGGAGAGTCTTCTTTCTCCACAGACTTTTCCCTTCGGAGAACATGTCCCATGCATGTAAGAAGTCTCACGATCTTTACTTCTTTGGGACATTCTGGGTGTCCTTCTTCCAATACCATCACCACTCTCCTTTACCCCTTAAAGGCAAAAACAAAATCCCCAACTCACTGCCATCTGGTCGATGCGGAAACACATTGGTCAGAGCAGAACTGTCCCAATGCATTTCTGAGACTGAGACTCTTTCTGGCAGTAGAAAGAGGAGCAGCTGGTTGCTTCACACTGCTGACCCTGATGTTAGCAGTTCAGCATAGAACTAGTAGGCCACCTACTTCATCCCTAATTCATTTCTATCGATAGCACTTTCATTACTCAGTTCTGAACATTTAGGAACTATTGATTCCTATTCCTCAATTGCTAACTCATTGATATCTAGTTAACTGCCAAGTCATACTGATGGATTTACGATCTGCATTTATTTGAAGACTCCAATCAAATTCCATTTTTTTCATAATTCCTCTGGCACTATGTCTCTCAAAGAAGACATCATTTTCTGTTCTCTATATTCAGTTCATCTGGAGTAGTGTCTGGTGCACGGAAGCTGACACTGTTTTCTAGTGAATTAAATAAGTGCTGACTCATTGGTTTAATGAATGCATTAAACAATACATTACGCCTGTTAGATAGGAAATGCCTTTGTTTTCTGGTCTTGTAAGTTTTCTGCCTTTTTTGGGGGTGCACTTTCCACAACTTATTTTTTGTTTGTTTTGGTGGGAGGGCATCACTGCCCTCTGGCGGTGGGAGCAGGAGGCCCAGCCTTTGCTCCTGTGGAGCAACTTTTTTAGCACAACTTTTTTACCCTTCTGTATTAGTAAAAAATACTTCAGATTGGCTTCTCTGATAGGTTCCCGCCGCACACAGTTTCAGCTTTCACAAGACCTACTGTGACACTTTTATGGGTTACTGCTCTTTCCAAAATGCCCACTTTAAAAATCCAAAATTTTACTTATGCTAATTATTTACTTTTCATGCTAATTATTTTCATTGTACAATGAAATAGGACTGAAGAGGAACAATTTTTTAATGCTTTCTTTTTTCTTTTATTATTTTAAAAATATTTTCTTATATACCTTATTTTTACTCAGAAAATATTTAATTGACAACCCCCCACCCCTATTCTTTGGTGTGGTCACTATAAGTCAATAGAACCTTTCTAGAATTTTGTATTTGTCACTTAAATGAAACTACAGTCAATTTCCTAAATCTAAACAAATAACTGAAACATAAAATACTGATTGTACACAGATACTAATGATGTCAAAAATCCACACTCTTTCCATCAGCTCAAAGACACAAATGCTGTTGCCACTAAACTGACCCTGAGACATTTGTTTAGTTATAGTCCCAACCATCCAATATTACCCATATGATCTTATTTACTTTATTCCTTCTACATTCTCCTATAATCCTTGAAAACGTTCCACTTTTCTGTATCTCTTTTATCTAAAAGCTTGCATCATCTAAGTGTATGCCTCATCACAGGAATACATTATTTTATGAAGATCCTGGCTAACTCTTGAGTCCTGTTGAAAATGTGTCAGTCTGCTTCCATAAAGCTGACAGCTTTGGAAACCCACAGGAAAAGTTCCTCCTTGTCCTATGAGTTGGGTGCAGATGGCTAACTATGCAAGCTTGTTTTTGTATTAACTCTGTTGCATAAAAGTAATGGAAAAATAGCAGTAAATATTCTCATTAATAGGAAATTACACATAATGAACATTTGCTAGAAATTCATAATTTGTTTATAAATTAAATTTTAAGGCCCTTTCTAGAAAATCATTTATATGTTATTTTATAGGAAGTAAAGCATTCTAATTTGCATTTAGAGATCTTGTGTCTAAGCTGTTTCATTTTTCAATACATTTTCAGTTACTTTCCAATTACTACATAAATTCTTTAAGTACTTAGAGGATAATTATTTTTTTACCTCTAAGTAATTATGGGTAGGAAAGGAGAAAACTATAAAAATGTATCACATCATTTTATTGAAGTTCAGATGCAATAATTCATTTTAAAACTCTCTGAAATATATCTTGTACCGCAACTTTAAAGTGTAAATAGTATTAAGTAGTCCTGAATACAATGCCTGAAACAGCTCAGATATGTTTTAACATATACCCAGAGGAAATAAAACATGGGAGTTCTTATTCCTTCTACTATAAATCAAAAATGCCGTGTCATCCAGTTGATTTCCACTCAGAGCCATCCTAAAGCCTATCACTCTTGACAGGGGCAGACAGCCTAATCATTGTCCCTCTGCACTGCTGGGGGTTTGAACTGCTGGTTTTTGGTAAGAAGCCCAATCAATGCCTGGTTCACGGAACTACCACCATTCCTTAACTATTTTTTAAAATCATTTTATTGGGGACTCATTCAACTTTGATCACAAACCATCCATCCATCTATTGTGCACGAACAACCTTTCTACATTTTTTTTGCTATCACCATTCTCAAAACACTTGCTTTATACTTAAGCCCTTGATATTAGCTTATTTTAACCTTCTTTTAGCAATAAAACTTCTTAGAGTTCTAAGACTCGAGAAATTTAATACCTACCATTTTTACAAATGGCTTATGGATTTCAGAGGTATTATTAATACACTAGAAGATAGATTTTTCCCCCTTCTGAGTAGAATGTATTTCACCTATCAAAAATAATGGATGGTTTCTGAGGTCTTTTTATACGACGGTGAAAGTTCTGTCATTCCTCAGACCAGGAGTATGCATCATCACTACAAGCATATGACTTTTTGCTAAAGAAACGACTTCTCTGATCTAAATCATTCATTACCATGAAGGTGAGTGTCATTTCCTAGAGATTAATGTTAGAGAACCAAACTCTGCTTTTTTTCTAAATTGTATTGCTGTTTAATTAATCATGTGAGCCACATATAACACTGGGTTACAATGAGATAGGACTAAGCAAAATCTGAACTTCTTATGCACAGTGTTGACTCTACCCCACAGCTGGTAAAGGAAGTAAGCGCCAGGCTGACCATATTCTCTGATCCAAGAAGTGAGTTCACGGTTTTCTGTTTCATTCCCAGAGGTTCAAGAAGTTAAACCTTAAACACTGTCTTCTGAAAAATTGTGAAAGGTCACAGATTGATTGTACTTGTGAAAACGAGTCTTGTAAGTGTTCTGATACATAGCTTCATCTTTTTCTTAGGGGAAATGATAGTGAAGTAGTCTGCAAGAAAGTTATTCATTCAGCAGTCACTTTAACACACACTGATTGAATGAAAGCTGTATGCTAGACTAACACTCTCCAATAGAAATGATGTGAATCACTCAAGCAATTTAAAATTTTCTTGAAACCACATTAAAGAAAAATGTATCCACAGCATTAGAGGTTCTTTTAATACCTTATTTAACCCAATAACAATCCCTGGTGACACAATGGTTAAAATAATCGGCTACTAACTACGATGTTGGTAGTTCAAACTCATCAGTTGCTTCTTGAGAGAAAGACGTCACCGTCTGCTTCTGTATGGATTTGCAGTCTTGAAAATTGTCTACGGCAATTACGCCCTGTTGTAGGGGATTAGCTTGAGTCAGAATTAACTAAATAGCAATTAGTCTTCCTGGCGAATTTAATACACTAAAATATTTTTTTATCAATTAAATGAATACTTGATAACATCTTTGTTTGTCCTAATACTTTTAAATCGATAACCATATTTAACATTTTTTGACATTACACTAACACTTTCAAATTCAGTGTATCATTTATGCTTAGTGACTTTTACACTTTTACATTTATGCTTAGTATATTTTACACTTATCAATTCTAACTCATGGTGGCATACACAGAGTGTTTGAGGCCTTGAATCTTTTCTGCCATAGATAGCCTCATCTTTCTGCTGTAAAATAGCTGGTGAGTTCGAACCACCAACTTTATAGATAATAGCTCTAAACATCTATCCTTCAAGGAATGATCTTTTCAATTCGTCTAAAGTCAGACTACCCCTAATTCAAAAGTTTAATCATCAGATAGGCTTGCACTACCTGTCCTGGATTGAAATGCATCCTGCCAGACTATGTGTCAATTTGGATGAACTATGATTTTCATTGGTTTCACACTTATGTAATGACATCATTACACACCCCCACACCCCCACATGATATTAACTAATATGATCAAACTATCATTTTCAGGGGATTAGGGCAGGTTGCAATACTGTTACTCCTGTCATTGAACCAGTATAAAGGGCCTTTACTTGAATGTGACCTGCTACCTCTTATCTTACAAGAGAAAATAAGAGATCAGGAGAAGTGGGAAAGAAGTCTCCTAATAAATAAATAAATAAATAAATAAGATAGATAGATAAATATAGATAGATAGATACATACATACATACAAAGAGCTAGGGGTGGGCTATGTCCTTTGGATCAGGGTGCCCATACTAAGAACATGCTAGACCAAAGGAACATTGATGCCAAGACACATGGAGAGCTCCAGGGAAAGATGGGAACACAAATGAGGAAAGGGGACAAAGATTCTCCCACAGCCAACACAGAATATCTTCCCTTAGATTTGGTGCTATGAATTTGGACTTGTAGCCACCTAAATCGGGAAAGAACTTATTTCTGCTTATTAAAGTCAACCACTTGCATATTTTTATAGCCGCAGTAGGTGGCTAATGCACTATCATGTTGGATAGAGCATCATTTGATATCACGATTCAGTAATAATAATAAATGGACCTCATGGAACTTGTTACAGAAGAGGCACCTAAATTTTTTTCTGATTTCCCTTAAGAGTTGGCTTTCCAAGGTTTTGTAATGAAAATCTTATTAATGATAGGAAATGCTCTACAGACCTGAAAAGTCCTAATCTGATCAACTATCCTGTCCCTCACTAAATGCTTTCATTATAGAAGAACTTTTGTTGTTCTTGTTGACTTTTCCAATATTACCAGTGTTTGCGCTGGTTTTCTATTCTACGAAACGTCAATGGAACTCCATAGAGTAATCAGGTTTTTGACTACTCACTTTGAGAAAAACAAGCCATCCAAGAAGACCATCTACTTTTCTCACTTCATGATTTCAAGTAGCCCCAGTTTCACCACAGGCTCCACAAGCTGTGGTGGAAGAACTACGGCCCTGCAAATACAAACACTTGGAGGGTAAAATTGTCGCTCCAAATTTGCAAGTCTCCCTAGAGATGACTCCTTAATTTACAAGGAATCCATTGAGGCTATGATGATTGCATGGTCAGGGTGCAGGACTTTGGCTTATTTACAGAGAGTTCACTACTTGCCATTGTGGCTGCTAATTAGCTTTTCTGAAATGGGTATTTTTCAAAATAAGGTAGCTTTAATAGACATGTTAACCCAAACTCCTATAAGAAAACTGTATCTCCTGTTGGGGTGTTGTCTAGTGAAAGCCCATAAAGAAGAACTGAGTACCACAAGTTTGAGTTATTTTCTCCTCTCTGGGAAGATTTTCAGAAACAGAGTTTCAGGACTCCATCATTGTTATTTCATCAGTTAAACTATCCAGTCTCCACTTCTTTCACTCTCCTGTATCTTCTTAAAGATTCTTCAAGCCCTTCTGATGATGGAAGATTATAACCTCTTTCAATGGGAAATAAATTAACTATATCCTCCCTTCTGTGATGATCCCTTATTCTGAATATCCTCAGATGATAAAAATCCATAACCAAATATTAGCTCCAGATGACATGTTTCTCATAAATAAGTTGCTTTCACCCTTAAGAAGTTTGAGGGGAAATGTCCTGATATGACTTATTTGAAGTGTGATCAGGTTTATGACATCACTGACAACAATCAGCAGGACAATTTCAGTGAGAAACATTTCAGTTACAACATTCAGGAATTAATTCCCACAGCTAAAATACAGGGATCAATTTTGAAGTGTGTACATAATAAACCTAACCATGTAACAAAAGATTCTAAGAGTTTGTTAAATAAATGTAGAGTGCAAATACAAATTAGTGATGTTTACGTGAAGTGTAAAAACCATACTGCATTCATGAGGCAACAATTATGAATGGAAAACTGAAATAGAAAAACCATTAACTTCCCCCAATTAAATACAGAATGAGAATGAATAAAACAAGTGGGAACATTTTTCAACTATTACCACTCTCTTTAATCTTCTGAAATACTTACTGACTAACAATCAAGATAATGGGTAAAGCTTATTACAACCCCATACAAGAAGGGAATATGTTCTCAGTGTCTAAATAGGCTTGTCTTATGCAGGGGCATTCCTAGACCGCTATGTAAACTTTATCTTTACTCACGGATGACTTTCTATCTTTGATATCCCAAACCTGGATAAAATTGAGTATCTCACATGATATTTTGTTAAATGTATTCTTAAGGAGGAATTATATGAGAATAAGTAGAGAAGGTACTGATACCATGGTTCCAGTTCATACACACAAAAGTTCATTCTAAACAGACTGTGTTTAAAGACATCACTGCAATCAGTGGATGTCTGTAATCAAGTTCTCTCAATATACCCTCGTCCTAATCTTAGATTTTGCCATAAAAAAAGAAAGAAAGAAGCAATGAAAGAAATAAAGGTCATATCAAAACAATGCCTTACAGCTGATCTGCTGGCCTGCTTAAGCCCAGGCAAAGTTATGCTGTGGTTGTTATTGCTAGGAACTGTGGAATCGATTCTGACCCATAGCAATCTTAGGCATAGCAGAAGGAAGCATTGCACAGTCCTTACAGTTGTTCCTATATTTGAGTCCATTGCTGCTGTCACAGTGTTAATTAATTTCGTTGAAGGCCTTCTTTCTTGTTGTCCTTTCACTTTACCAAGCTTGATGTCCTTCTCTGGAGATGAGTCTCTCCTGACTACATGGCCACTGTATGTAAGACACAGTCTGACCATATTTTCTTCTAAGGAGTAATTGGACCCTATTTCTTTCAAAAGAGATATGTTTGTCCTGTTCCCAGTCCATGGGTACTTTTGATGTTCTTCACCAGCACCACAATTCAAATGGCTTTTTTGGTAGAATTCCCAAAAAGCTACTCTTGATTGAGTCTCTCAAATGGCAGAGGTTGCTCATGGGGCTTATTATGAACAAAAATCTAGAAGATGGAAAACTGCATGCATAAGAAAAAGGCCACAAAATTTGCACCCCAGACATTTTCCCCCATCATAACAATGTGCCTTCTCATGCATTGAAAGTACCAAGGCCTGTGCTATAAGAATTTCTAAGAAAATGAAATTATTCACTCTCCACCTAATTTTCCTAAGCTTGCCCATCCTGACCTCTTTTTGCTTTTCAAATTCAAAGTACATTTCAAAGAAACAAGATTTGGGTCTATAGAAGATGACAACACTGAAATTTGACATGATCTGAATCACAGAGCATAGCATTCTTCAGGGAAAGGTTAGAAAGTTGAGAAGGCTACATCCAAAAGTGTATAAATATATGTAGACTATTTAGAAATAATACCTCCACATCTTTGATATTTTTGTTTAATAAAGGTTTCCAGGATTTTGTAGTAATACTTTTTGATTTACCAAATATACCAAATCCATCCACTATCTTTGAGTTGATTCTGATGCATAATCAACCTGCTGAGGAGAACAGAACTTAAAAGATATCAGGCTATAAACCTTTACATTATCAGGAATCCTCATCTTTCTCAGATGGAGTGGCTGGTGGGTTTCTAACCACCAACTTTTGTATAATAGCGTAACCCTTAACCAACAGTGTCAGCAGGGTCACTCCAACACATATATGGAAATGCCAAAAAGAGTTAAATAAGCTTTTCGTCTATCATGCCGCACATGAAATATGTACTGAATGTCTACTCAGAGGTAGACACAAAGCACAGCCTCAGGGAGTCAAGCTGGGCATCTAGACACACTGATAGGAAATGAGGACCCCAAAATGTATGTTAAAATGCAGCCAATTCCAAGTCTTTATCATGCTTTAAAAACTGCAACAAGGTCTATCTGATTTTTGTTCTAAAATTTTAAGAACATTCCCAATTTCTCAACTTTGCAGTAATTATTTTCTGAACCTGATACTCTCTTTTTATACTATTTTTGCTTGTTAATTTCTTCCCCTCACTGAAGTCTCAGTTCTAATACTATTATCTTTCTTGTATGACTAACATTTCTCCTTGACGATCCTACTTTTTAAGTTAAAAGGGCTTCATGCATGTGGAAGACAAACAAGAGTGAGGTGCGGTGGAATTAGTTACATAAATAAGATAGTTGTCTTTCTACATTTTCTTGGGTTCTTCATGAAAGCTCTGTGTCTTTGTTGTTTTCTAATGTTGTTTTTGTTTTTGAGGAGGAAGTAGATGGGCAAACCATGGTCTTGTTAAATTTGTAAATTCTTTAAAAAAACAAAGCAAAACAACAACAAAAAACTGGATTATTAGCTATTTTGCATTGCTCACATCCCATCTCTTGCAACTAGTTAATTGGTAGTTATTTTATTAGTCTCTTCAGTTGTTAATTAAAAATGTTGGTGTGTGTGTATGTGTGTGTGTGTGTGTGTGTGAGAGAGAGAGAGAGTGTATAGGAAAATTAGAAGTGTCATTCCTCAATATGTTTTCCAAGTTGACCCTTGACCCAGTTAATGTATCAAGCTTCAAAAAATCTATTGCTTCTCTGTGGATACGGCTTTTATGTCCTCTTTAATTTACTGAAGGACATACCAGAAAGTAACAATGACGGCTCAAAGGTATATCGTTGAATTTTTATACCTTAATAATTAACTCAGCAATTGCTCAATAGATGAATAAAAATTAGAAAACGAGTGACTCACTTTTTGAAACCAACTTGGGAAACAGAGTAGCAAGCAATGCTTTAATTTAGCTCTGTAATTGTTTTTACATGTATTTAGTTTCAATAAACTGGCTTATATATGATCAAGTTTACTTATACATATATTTTATTCTTCACATATTTATTTGGACATAATGTTGTATATGGTTATTTCTGTGTTTTATAAATTCTAGTCTTTGCATAATGGTTACAAATTATGGAAATAGTGCATATGTTTCTTTTAAAATGTATGACCTATGGAATTTGTTTGTTGTCCAAAGCATTAACTAAATATTCAATAGCACTTATGTAAAAAGATAGGTTGACAACTCCCTCTAGTTCTTTCACTCCTTTGCCACTGTTGAAGTATTTAAACATTTCTATGGCATTTTAAATTACATCACCCAGAACTGTATGTTTAGAACATTTTTTAGGAAGCGATCTTCTTTCAAATTCACCACGTCTTCCAAATACTACCTACTTTGTGAATCTTTTTCATAATTCCCAATTCACTTTCTCCTTCCCACTTTGTGGTCATTGTCCTCTGGACATACTGCCTTCACTACAACTACAGAATGCTAGTATGTCTCTTGCCCAACATGCTTCTCCATTACTTGCTATCACATGAAGTTTCTTCATTGTGCCTGATTTATCCACACCATTTCTGCAGTGTTCAGTAGGGACACTTCATAATGTTGGCACTGCCTCTTTGTGTACTTACACATTATTTTAAATATACAGAAAGCACCGTTTTTTTCATACATGTACAGAACCTTAATTTGGTCACTGACTACAAAACTGTGCTCTGAGTTGACTTTTTGGATATATCAAACAGAAAACACCAAAAGATCTACTGGGCTTGTTTAGACTGGAGCATTTCCTAAGATTATTGTCTTGATAAGCTATTCTAACCTTGAAACAATACTCACTACTGAAATAACTTTTTAGCTAAATTAACAGGTTGGATTGAATATAATGAATACCAGCTATACATATTGTGCTCCTTTAAAAAGGAGGTTATGCATTGGACTGTGACTAGCATGGCTGGCAGTTTGAAACTACCAGTAGCTCAGCTCTGGTGAGGAAATACTGGGTTTTCTGCTTTTTCCAACAGTCACAGTCTCAGAAACCCACAGGGCAGGGCTGTGAATCAGTACTGATGTGATGGCAGAGACTTTGCTTTTTATATAAGATGAACACAATCAATGATTACTTTAAACCTAAGATGAGAATGTAGGGAGGAGAGGAAAATAGATGAATAGAAATGGAACCACAGAAAGATAATAATGAAAATGTTCATGCATTGTGAATGAAACTAATAACACTGAACAGTTGGTACAACAATTATTTAAAGAGAATTTGAATTGACACTTAAATCTTCACCCAAAACACAAGGTATTATTTTTTAAAGTCAAGCATTAGAATAACCCTATCTCTTCACTTAGGTTACTAAATCAAAATGGTCAAAACATCATGTTTTAAATGCTAAGCATGACAGCACTTAGAAAAAGACAGGGAAACATATGATGGAAAGTCAATGACATCTTTGCAGAAGCATTTTGAAACTCCTCCATATGTGAAATCATGATTCTCTGATCATTTCAATAGAGGAGTGACTCAAACAACTAAGTTTTATAGAATTCATAATGTGTAGCAGCCTTCAGTTAAGAATTAAATTAGGTCACAAAAATTATACAAAATTTTCTGTTTATCTTTATAAATAAAATGCTACAAGGGTTTTTTTTTTTTACAAAAGCAGCATAAGCAGGTACAAGTTATTCACAGAAATTTATTCTATGTCATAAGAAATTCATACATCATAGTTCGCAAGTAGAAATCAACTCAAAGCAGGTGCCATTAATTGACTAGCTTTCCTGAGTTTCAACTATAATGAAAATCTTGGAAAGAACATGAGCCCTCTCCCTGTCAGCTACTGTAAGATCATATCCCCCACGGAGCTCTTTTAGTACTTTAAAAATGGTCTCCATGCAGAGATTTCCTTTTTTACATAGGCACTTATATCTTCAATACTTTACAAGTCTCTGAGAATTAAGAATAGAAGGTTAATACTTTCGTCTGCAAGATGATGGCCTAGCATTACTGAGGTTTTGATTTTACAACTGAGCTTCTTGCTTGACTCAGCATTTGTTTTATTTTTCATGTAATTTAAGAGTTGTTTTAGATCGCCAAGTTAGGGTGCTGAAGTAACCTTCCATTTTCTTCTTGCACTGTTATTTTAAACTTGAGAAGTATGTTTTCATTTTTGAAGCATACATTCAATTTCCAGTTATAATAATTACAAAAATAAAATGTGTATAGGCAGTTTAAGCAAGATATACCACAAAGTGGAAAGGCTAGAATAACTGGATTCACTGCTTATGGAGAGACCATGTAAAGTCAGCAAGGCAATTGAAGCCATGTGGTCCAATTACATCACAATTTATAGTTCTTGTCTATGATTGAATTATAATATAGCCAACAAATTTCATAGCATTACTGTCATCCTCCAAAGTTGCCTGTCCAGCCTTTCTCTTCTAATTAAGTCAACACTGTTGTTAGATAGCCTTTATTTGATTCTGATTCTAGTGACCCTGTGTAAAATAAAATGAAACAAGGCCTGATCCTGCATGCATCCTCATCTTGGAGACTTGTGATCTAAGAAAATAATTTGCTGTATCTTCATGTTTTTTTAATTTATTAAGGTTTGTTTTAAGTTCTAATAAATGGTTCATTTGGGAAAATGTTCCTTGCCACTAGAAAGAATGCATATTGTGCTGTGATTGGATGGACTGTTCTGAAAAAGTCTAAGCGATTAAGTTGATTAATGGTTTTGTTTAGTTCTTCTTTGTCTTTTTAGTTGTTTTGACCTTCCTTGAGAGGAGATGCATTGCCATCCTATTGTAGGGATGTCCACTCTCTCACTAGTTTTATAAGGGTTTGATTAAGGTATTTTTTTTTTTCCTTTTTTGGGGGCATCACTGCCTCTGGTGGTCGTGGGCGCTACCCTAGTGCTGCTCCTGAGAGCCGCCGCTGGTTTTGAACCACAAAGCCCGTGGGCCGCAGTCTTGCACTCAACCACTTACACCACCGGGGCTCAGCCCTGATTAAGGTATTTTGAAGGTCTTTCATGGGGTACGTAGATACTTGTTACAGTTGTATCTTCCTGTTCAATTGTCCCTTTAACCATTATGTAATGTCTTTTTATCTCTCCTGTTGACTTTTGCCTTGAAGTCTATTTTCTTGGCAACTAATATCGACTCTCCTGCATGGTTTTTTGTTAGTTTGTGTTTGTTTTTTAGGGCAGCGAGAGCTCCCCCAACTCCTCCTTGTTTTTTTAATGATGTTGTTGCCCTTAGCTTGTTTCCATTCTTTGATTTTTAGTCTGTTTTTGTCTTTGTGTCTAAAGTGTGTTCTTTTCAAGTAGATACAATTTTGCTGTGCATTTCTCTGTGGTGTTGTTACCTTCTTTGTTCCTTATAATTGTCTGTGTTGAGTTCATTTTGTTTCTGAGTTTTCGTGTCATTGCTTCCTTTTCTATTAAATTATTCTTACTACCTTACGATTCTCTTCTTTTTGGTTTTGATGAGGTCTTCTCATTTTCTTTGTGTTACTTTATTGTTCATTATTTTCTTCTCTAGTTTAAGAATCCATTTTCTCTTGAAAACTACTTGACTTCCTCTCTATTTGAGTGATTTTGATCTAGACTTTTTCCTTTGTAATTGTCTCCATTATTGAATTATATCTCTGGCTCCCCTCCCCTTTTTTGTCTTATTAAGTTTGTTATGATTGGATATTGCTTTAAGTGGGTTGACATTTGGGTGGTGGTCTCAGGTGGCATAGTGGTTATACTTTGGTCTGTTAACTGCATGGTTTGTGTCCTACGCCACCAAGGAGCTGCTTCATGGGAGAAAGATGAGCTGTCTACTCCCCTAGAGAGTGACAGTCTCAGAAACACAAAGGGAAAGTTTTAGCTTGTCCTGTGAGGGCCATTTTGAGTTTACCTTGTCTTGATGGTGGCGAATTTGGTTGGGGTTTTGGTCTTAGCTAGTGATTCAGGTTTATGTTTCTTTTGGGTTGATTTCCTAGCTTTCAAACAAATTTGAGGTTTGGGCTTAATGAACACATTGGTCCTAGAAATAACAAATTACACGTTAACACTTTAAAGAGATGTTTGTCAGAAAATTTTTCCAAGGCAATATGTTATTTTGTTTTCTTGATTGCTGCTTCCATGGGTGTTGACTGGATGTACAAGTAAAACAAAATCCTTGACAACTTTAATGTTTTCTCCATTTAACCTAATGTTCTTTTTTTTGTTTGCTTTTGAAGATTTTTGTTTTCTTTATATTAAAGTATAATTCATACTGAAATTTTTAGTCTTTGACATCAGTGTTTTAAGTCCTCTTCACTTTTAGCTATCAAAATCTTGCCATTTTTATATTGAAAGTTGTTAATGAGAAAACTCAATACTGATTTTCTTCATGTGGTCCAGTTTGTTGATAATTTGCACATAATTCATATTGAAGAGTATGGTGAAAGGATACGATTCTGAAGCATACATTTCCTGATTTTAAAACTTATAGTATCCATTTGTTCTTCTCAAACTGCTTTTTTGCCTATGTTCAGGTTCTCCTTGGGCAGAACTTTAAAAATTCTTATTCTTAGAAATATCTGCACTTGACTATTTTAAATAAATTGAAAAGTCTTTCATACAAACACATACACTCTCACAATACTTTTGTACATCACTTTCTTTTCTTAATCTAATAATACTAAAATTAATTGTAAAATGTTAGTGCACTATAGAATGTACAAACTACTAAAGTAAAATGCATATACTTTTACATAAACATAATTATAATAAATGGATGAAATTTTCACTATTTAAAGCAGAAAAAAGGCTGAGCCATGGTGGCGTAGTGGTTGAGTGCAGGACTGCGGCCCACGGCCTTGGCGGTTCATGCTAGAAGCAGCTCTCCAGGAGCAAGACTGGGTAGTTCCCATAATCACCAGATGCCCCCTCCTCAAAAAAACAGCAAAACAAGCAAACAAACAAAAAACAAAATATGTGAAGTACTAACTAAACATTTACAAGTAGAGGACCATTTACGTATTCTCTGTATTTGATATGTTTTTCAAGTAAATAATAAATTGTGTTTCAAATATACAGTGTAACTTTAAGCTAAACATAAATCTAGATAATTGGAGGAAACCCTTGACTTTGAAATTTAATGCATCAAAAAAACTCCACAAATACATGATTTTTCTATTTAAAATTCTCACTTTAAAAGCTGTGTTCTGATAAATAGACATGGCTAATTCTAATAGCTGGTCTTATAGAGATGACATTTCTGAGTACACTAATAAGTATTTCATATTTAAGCTAGCTCTGTTTGTTCTTAGATTATGTGTAAACTCTTGAATGGAGCTGAAATAGCTGAGTCCACCTGACCCTTACCCACCTCTCTAGACTCACTGCATACTAAAGCTAGTTCCATCCAAATGACTTCTAATGATTACACTTCAGTTGCTGTAAGTCATGCTCTGTCCCTTTTCTAGACCCGTGTCCATGCTTTTACTAAGCCAAGAACATTTCCTTTTTTCTTTTCCTTGTGCCTGAGCACCTGCCACTTATCTTCTATCTCAACTTCATTACCTTAAGGAAACCCTTCTTAGACTTAGTGGTGAAGTGAAATTAATTAAAATCGGCTCTTCTATCTGTATCCATGTCTTTGTAATTCTCAACAAATGATTGGACAGGACCACTTTAAAATAGAGTGTGTGAAGCACTAGTAAAAGGGGTTGCATAATGTGACATACAAAGAACAAAAGGGAGCCATCTCAGAAACTGAGGGCAGAATCCAATGGCATCCACTGGGTGGAAAAGAGCGATCAGCAGGCACGGGCACTATCTCTACCCGATGTGGGTGAGGCAGAAGAGGCATCAGAGGCCGGGTGCCCCGGCCATGAGACAGAGGAGGAGAATATCCTAAAGACCATCATGCAAGCAGAGGAGCAGCAACCAAAACCATGGTCCCATGGAACAAGGCCGAAGCCAACAGCCTTGGAGCTGCGAGTCTGAGGTCTGCCAACATGGCTCAGGTGTTGTCACTCTTCCCCATTGTACATGGCTCATATTCCCCCTCATATTGGATGCTGGACCACATGCTGGGCCAGAAAATTCAAATGCATGGAGATCATTCAAACCATCTTCTTTGACCACAATGCCATAAAACTGGAAATCAACAATAGAAAGTACAGCAATAATAAAAGCAAAGATAAACTCTTAGAGGCTTAACAACATCTTACTTGAGAAAGAAATTGCCTATTACCTCAGATAAGAGATAAAATTAAGGAGATCCTATAAATAAATTTAAATGATCACACAACATAAAAAAAACCTGTGAGAAACAGAAAAAGTACTTATCAGAGGTCACTTCATAGCAATTATTGCACACATGATAAAAGAGGAGAGGTAATGTTCACCACCTTAATATAACATCAGCAACTAGAACAGAGTCCAAAATATAAGCCTTCCAATAGCAAAAGTAAAGAAATCATAAAAATTACAGAAATAAATAAAATGAAAAACAAAAAAAAAAGAAAAATCAACAAAACAAAAATTTGGTTCTTTGAAAGATCAACAAAATTTCAAAACTGCTAGCAAACTTTAAAATGAAACCACAGACAATATCCAGAGTTACATATGAAATAGATGTTGTCACAACAGATCCAAATGAAATAAAATATTAATAATTCAGTATTACAAAAGACTATTCCAACAAATTCCATAATGTGTATGCTATGGACAAATAGCTAGAAAAACACTCTCTTCTAAATTGACACATATGAACATTAAAAACTTGAACAGGTACACAGCAAAAGAAGAAATAGACAAGGTCATCAGGAAACTCCCAAACAAAAATGAACCCAGATCTAGATGGATTCACAGAATTCTACTAAACATTGAGAGAAAAACTGACACCAATCCTATACAAATTCTTCCAGAATATTAAAAGGGAAAGTAAACTCACACTCGATTCCATGAAGTCATCATAACCACCATACCCAAATCAGGCAAGATTCCCCAAAGATAAAAACTACAGACCAATATCTTGTTCTTCATTATCAGAGATGGAAAAATTGTCAACAAAAGCTTGGGGAACAGAATTCAACAACATATAAAAAATAATACATTCTGACCTGTGGGATTCATATCAGGAATGCAGGGATTCTTCACCATTTGAAAAGCAATACAATCTACCAAGTTAACAAGATAAAAGGTAAAAAACCATGTGAGCATATCAATTGCAGAAAAAGCATTTGGCAATATCCAATATCCATTCCTAACAAAAGCTCCTAAGAAGATAAGAACAGAAAGAAAAATTCTCAATACAATAAAGGACATATATGAAAAGACCCAGAGTCAATATTATACTTAATGGAGAAAAGCTGAAAGCACTTCCACTTAGTAAGGGAACCCAAAAAGAATGTCTCTTATCCCTATTCTTATTCAACATTGTGCTGATAGTCACCATGTTGACTAACCAGTAACATAAAACCACAAGAAGTCAAGATAATACAACAGGACAAAAGAGAAGTGAAACTTTTACTAACACCAGACAATATGATTTTATATAGAGAGAACCCTAAGTTGTCCACAATAGATGTGGTAGAAACAATTGAGTAGTTTAGTAGAGAAGCTGGACAAATATATCAACAAACAGAAAACAATTGAATTCTAAATCCTAGTGATGAGATGACAGAGAAAGGCATTAAGAAAACAATACCATTCATAATAAGCACACAAAAGTTGAAACACCTAGGAATAAGCCTAACTAAACAAAAAACACCTGCACAAAGAAAACTACAGAACATTATAACAAGAAACAAAAATGGACCTACACAAATGGAAGAATATCCTGTGTTTGTGACTCAGAAGACCCAGTATTTTGAAAATGTCAATGCTACCTAAAACTATATTCAAAAAAACCTGATTCAAGTTCTAGCATCATTCTTTAAAGAAATGGAAAAATTAACTACCAGCTTCATGTGTAGAAGGGAGACCCCCAGGATAGGCAAAGAACACATGAAGAAGAACAAAGTACAGGGTCTTACATTACCTGACCTCAAAACCTACCATAAAGCCCCAGTTGTCAAAATAGCCTGGTACTAGTATAATGATAGATGCATAGACCAATGGATCAGGACAAACCCCCCCCAGGAATAAAAAACATTTTCATACAGGCAGCTGATTTTTTTACAAAGACCCAATAAGCATTAAATGGAAAGGAGACGCCTTCTTCAATAAATGGCAATGAAAAAACTAGATGTCCATCTGCAAAAGCATGAAATGAGAGTCATATCTCATCTCATACACAAAAACAAGTTCCAGGTGGATCAAAGACCTATACGTAAAACCCATAGCTCTCAGGATCATCGATGAGAAAATTGGGACAAATTTAAGGGTCCTAGTAATCAGGGAATACACTGGCTACCAGATATAACAAAGAAAGTACACTCCATGGAAGACAAAATGAATAAGTGGAGCCTACTAAAAATAAAACACTGTGTACATGGAAAAATTTCATTAAAATAGTAAAAAGAGAGCTCACTTATTAGGAAATGATATTTAGGAAGGACATAAGGGACAAACACTCATTACTAAAGTTTACAGTATACTAACAAATCTCCAACAAGGAAAAAACTAATAACCCTCTGTGAAGGTAGGCAAAGGACCTGAACACACAATTCACAAAGGCTGGCACTTGAATGGCTAATAAACACAAGAGGAAATACTCTTTTGCTAGCCATCTGTGAAATACAAATGAAAGCAATCATGGGATACTATCTAACATCCATAACTATAGTCCAATTAAAAAAAAAAGAAACTTGGAACAACAAATGCTGGGAAGAGCAAAATGTTGATTCCTAAAATGGATGGCAATAAAAATACTATGTGATCCAGCAATACCATTTCTGTGTATATGCCCCAAAGAAATAAGAAATAGCGCATGAAGAGATGCATACTCCCTCTTGTTCATTGCAGCACAGTTTACATAAACAAGAAGTTAGAACAGCTTCTTGTGTTGGTGAAGATTGGATCAGTGTAAGATTGGACAAAAAACAAATACATCTGGTGCACGTACACACTGGAATACTACACATCCCAAAAAAGCAGCAATGGAATCTTGAAAAACCCCATGACATGGAGGAATTTGGAAGACATTATCTTGCATGCTGTTACTCAATCACAGAAAGACAAATACAATGTGAGTTCACTGCTGTGGGAACAAGCAACAGAATGGGCATAAGCTCAGACTTGCAGGCCTTCCAGTCTGCAGGCCAAAGCAGTCAGACAATCTGGTAGATAGCCTGACAGGTGTAAAGAACCATATGTCATTGTCTCTAGGTGTATATCTTGAAGGTCACTTTGCTGTAGGGCATTTCACATCAGCTGGAATCCAATTGTTAAGAGATGGGAGGGGCATGTTATCTACTGGGTGGCTGATATGCAAAGATATGTGGAAGTCCCTCACCCCCCCACCCCTCAGTTAGACTCATCAGGAGGATAAGAAATGTTGATGGGAAAGTCTCGAGGGAAAGTACAAATACACAACTGTTGGTAGGAAAAAGGAAGAGGACTGACCTCCAGGAAGGGGAGAAGAATGACTGAAAATGCTTTGGGGGACTCTAGTGAGGGAGTGTCCTTGGTGGTATATACCGAATGGGCCACATTGACTTTGGCTTCTGGGCACCACCTGCAGATACAGGCCTGTGCTGTGAAACCCTGAGGCATTTAATCCTGGATCTTCAAGTCCCATGGCAAGCTCCAGAGGCTACATCAGTGAGATCTGATGTGAAAATTCCATTAGGTGAACTGGACTCTACCTCAAATACACTTGTAACTCATGGCATCCGAGGAAGCAGAAGATAGCAATACCACTGTTGTTGAACTCTTGGTAGACAGACAAACATGGTCTTGCTACATTAATACTCTAGGTTTTATTATACTATTTTGGCAAATCTATGACTCAAACTCAGTGAGTTTTACGGTAAATTATCCCTGACAATCAACTCTCATCATTCATGTAAATAGCATTCACTTATGAAAGGATTGATCCTGTAAAAGTGAATAGTTCATGTACTGCAGTATTCTCTCAACAAGCTTTAAAATATTAGTGCCAAGGGCTAATCAAAGACAAAAGTAACAGGAGATCATTAGGCCCGCCCAGGCAGTGATCTAGAAAACTCTACCATAAAATAACATGGAGGTCCTGAAAGGAAGCCCAAAGCAGATAAAAAAAAAATAAACATAGATCCAGAAATGGGTTTGGGGCTCACACTAAACCCTAGCTCCAATTTAAGAACAAATAGTTCTTACACAACGGCCAGGTTTGTTACCCACCTTCAGTGGGTAACACGGAAGTCATGGGTGCTATAGAAAAGTGTGGTGAAGAAATTTGATGATGCCTGACTATCAAATATAATAGTGTCTGGTCTTAAAGGTTTATTTCCAAAGAAGCTACAATCTAAGTAGATATGTCAGCTAAATCCTCCTGGAAGAAGCACACCCACAACTGTGTCAAGAGGATTTTAAAACATGCAATCTGAAACGGAGGGAAGCAATACTATCATAGTCTAAATTGTGAGACTCTGGTTTGCAGAAGGCTTTGGGAGTACAAGATACAGTTGTGGGATCTACATAGGAAAAGAAATCCTCCAGTGATTTCCCTATATCAATAATAGAGGGATGAGAGGAAAGTGATTACCAAATAGAGTGGAGTGGAGAAATGACTATGGAAGATCCAAGTGATAAAACTGACTGGAATGGTTAAAACCTGGTCCGTTGATACCCCCATTGATGCACATGAGTCCTGATCTGGTTTTCAACATTTGGGCGTTTTATTATTTATTTATTTTTGTTCACATTGGGGTTTAGCTCAGATGCGCTATCTAATTGTGGGACAGCCTCTTTAATTTTTGTTATGAAATTTTATTTTCCGGTGTATGAAACCCAGGTTTTTTGAACCTACAGGGACAACAAGTAAAGTAAGAGTTTCTGGGATGTACAGTGGTGGTAGTGAAGCTTGCCTAAAGGGAGCCGATGTTAAGAAGTTCAAGAAGGAAAAGAATGAAATTGTGGCAGCAAGTATGAAATACTGCTTCATATGATTTGACTCTGGAATGATATGATATCTGTATTAACTTTCAATAACATGTTTTTTTAAAGAAAGAAAACAAAAAATAAAATAAGAGGTGTTGCAAAGAACTTGCATAATTGACATTTTGCAAACTGTTAGATTCCTTAATACATATTATAATTGTTCATATTGTCTGTGAACTCTATGCATTCACTGTAAAGTATTGTTGAGACCAACAGGAAAAGAAAGTGCTGGGGGAGTGGCTGACTCTAAGTAGCTCAAAAACACCTGGCAAAAATAGATATGGAAATACATAAAGCAATGTGTCACATCACAAATTCTAAAATATGACCTGAAAAGAGTCTGACTGATATGTAAAGAGAATGTACACATTCAATTCAATCCTCAGAACTTTTGCATTGAACTTGGCAAGCTGTAAAACCAGAAAGAGCACCTTATTAAATAATGTGAAATGGGCAGATGTTTGAGTCTGTAAGAAAAAATATAGTTTATGCCATTATCTTTCTGTATGGCATGGAAAGGAATTTTATCTAATTTTTAAAACATTGCTGAATCGTGACATATGACAGTTTGAATTTACCATTGTCTTTCCTAATTTCTCATTTTACTTAAAAATGTAGCTTGAGTCCCTATTAACATGGGCTAACTTAATAATGAAATACTGATATTTGTACTCAGAAATGTTATCCTGATAAAACAAGTTCTTAAAGTTAGCTATATCTTATTTATCAGATCAATTGAATATAGCTTTTTTGGGGGGGGGAATCACTGCCCTCTGGTGGTCATGGGGCTACCCAGCCTTGCTCCTGGAGAGCTGCCGCTGGATTTGAACCGCCAAGCCCGTGGGCCGCAGTCCCGCACTCAACCACTATGCCACCGGGGCTCAGCCCCAAATATAGTTTTTAAAGCAAGAATTTGAAATAGAATAGTTTAATATTTAAAAACTACAGTGAATTTTAATATATTTGGATTTTTTTTGCTGCACTAATTTTCAGAGGCAGCTTATTTTAATTGAACCAAAATATAAATTGACAAAGAAATATAGTAAGAAATTGAAACAATAGTATTATTCATCAGACCCAACTATTTTACAATCATTTAGGATTCTGTTGTGTGCTATCTGTATACTAAATATCTGCTTTGAATAATAAATGTTTTCTCCAATTAGAGGTTTAAATATCAATAAGAGTAATTAAACTGATCTAGCCCCAGTTGTAAAGAAATAATCATTGCAGTGATCCTTCTTAAAATGTGCAGTCAAATACACAGATATGAGTCAAGTAGTGTGGAAAAATAAATGCCAAGCTTCAACCCAGTCCTCCCAAATCAGCTTATATGTGAGGGCTTCGGAAAGTTCACGGAGAAATGAAATGGAAAGATAATGGAATTCTTTCACAAGCCTTATGAACTGTCCTTGTATGTTGAGAGGAGTGTGGGAACGTACATATTTAATCGACTCTCTAAATATCATTTCTCAGAATGGAATAGAACTGTTGTAATATTAAAGGGTATTTCTTTCAGTAGTGATATATGACTGTCTTGCCTGAATTTTCTACCCCTTATGCAATATTAACTATACAATTCAAGCCAAAAATTATGCTTTTCCTTACTTTTTGAACCTCATTTTGTCTACTTTGGAGATTTTTTTTTTTTAAAGCCTTCAGTTGAATACCTCTGAAAGATAAATTCATCTTCAGGCTCACCCAAGCCATTTCTCCACCTATTTTTTTAATGTTAGCAAACAATTGGCCTCGGTAAGATGTCTTGGGCCGTAGTTCTAGAAACTAAGGTGAATACTTTTCACCTTACAAGACAAAAGGAACTGTATGGATATGATTAAGCTGAAAGACTAGGTGTGATTAAGCATGAAAATGCAGAGTGCATCGTAGGCTCTCTGGGTAGGATCAATCAATTATATATATCCGTAAGAGCAGAGCCCTTCTCAGTTTTGTTAGGAGAGAGATCTATGACTATGGAGGAAAAGATCAAAGCTATCAATGTTTCAGTCTTGGTTGATGTTCTCTACTGTTGTTAGGTGCCCTCAAGTTGATTTACAACTTTTGGGAAACCAGGTCTTAAAGTGAAAGTGTTCCATAGGGCTTTCTACATTGTAATCTTTATGGGGGAGGGGTGTCAGATAATTCTTCAGTGGAAACTCTTAGTGGGTCTGACCAACAAACTTTTTGCCTAGCAGAGAGTATTTAACATTTCACCACCTAGGTCTGGTGGGTAGTCATTAGAAATTAGAAAAGGAAAGGAAACATTCTTCCCAAATGTTGGCCTTTGAGCCTATTGTAGAACTTCTAACCCCTCCCAAACAGTAAGATCGTAATGTGGGTTGTTTGAAGTTATTGAATCTGTTACCAAATGCTATGACTGTGATAGGTAGGTTTGGTGTGCCAACATGGCCAATGAGCACATGGGATTAGTTGAAGGGCGGAGATATAAAAGACCCGGCCTTTCTCCTGCTCTTGGATCCACGGGCCAGTGTGTAGCCGGCTGTGCTGCTTGTCCTGTGTCTCCATTTGCAAGCTACACTACCCGTGGGACACCTAATCCATGAACTGTATTGCTGTATGTTAAGGTTCCTTCAAGATATGATTTGTGACACTGCTGGAATATACATCTCTTGTTGAACTAGGGACTGTCCGACCCTGTCATCTGGCTGACTGTAGGTGACTTGCCTTGCTATTTGCTGCCTGTGGCCGGATAGCCTAAATTGCTCTGCAGAGGACTACCTAGCAGCTCACAGTACTTGAAGGACTGTCAGTGTATCAGCTGTCTCAGTAAAGTGAGTTGAACTGACCTTTTTATACTGCTTTATAGATTACTTAACTGTTTATTTCTTATGTTAGATATCTATCTCTATAAAATATATGTTAAATTATTAGTGTCCTGGTTTAGTTTCTCTCGAGAACTCTGTGTGGCAATCACATAACCTGGTGTCAATTTGAGAATTAAGAGTGTAGGGGTGGAGTCTGGCCTGTCAATCTGGAGATAGCTAATGAGACCTCTGTGTGGGCATGACTTTCTCCTGAGAATTCTGAGAAATCTGACCACATTTGCCACTTGAAGAAAGAGAAACTCACTAATCAATCCCTTGGAGATACCCTACAGGCAAGAGACAAAGCTGACTCCCTGTGAGACATCCCGGAGGAGAAGTCACAAGCACTACTACCCTGATAGAACCAGACCTCTGAAGCCAGAAAAGTCATGTAGAGACTCCTGCCAGCGCTAAGATGCTTACAACACCACTGGATCCAAAGACTGTCTACCTGCATTTGACGCCATTGCATGTGTTTCATGAGTCTGAAGAGGACTTTATAGATTGGTATCAGACATATGGGCTAATATTGGACTTATGACCTTGGACTGAACTGAGTTGGAATGCTTTCTCAATGTTCCATTCCTCTTGTATATAAACTGTGTGTGTGTGTGTGTGTGTATATATATATATATATATATATATATATATATATATTTATGAATTTGTTTTTTTAGTCTACCCAGAATTTGTTTTTTTTAAGCACACCCTAACACAATGACAGTAATAAGAAACTGATATAGATAGAAGACATTGCTTTAAATCCCACTTATGTCTGTTTATTTAGACCAGTGGTTCTCAGCCTTCCTAATGCCACCATCCTTTAATACAGTTCCTCATGTTGTGGTAACTATAAAATTATTTTGGTTGCTACTTCCTAACTGCAATTTTGCTACTGCTATGAATTGCAATGCAAATATCTGATATGCAGGATATATTTTCATTGTTAAAATTGAAAATCGTTAAAGTATAGTGATTAATCACAAAAATAATATGCAATTATATATTGTGAAATATGTATTTCTAATTACAAATAAATGAAATTTTGTCTTGAAGCAGGGAACAGTCTTAATATAACAACAGTAAGCTACATTGTCACATTTTGCCAAAATGGGCGTAAAAAGCAAACATCAGTGTGAAGGTTGAGATAGCATCTTTCTTACCAGATCATTAATTCTCAGGACAGTCTGCAAGAGTACAACAAAGATGATCTTCCACAACATTTACCCAGTAATTATAATTCATGAAGTGTCGTTTTAGCTCCAATACTGCTACTTTCAACACAGTAGCTGCTTTTTAACAGAGTGGCTTCTCTCTACACCGTACCTTCTCTCTACACACGTGTGACTGGTCCCCCTAAGGACATTATGGTGCCAACTCTGTCACATACACCTGTATTTGTACAGGGTGCATGTGATGGGTTTGGCGTGATGACATCATCATGTGGGCAGATCTGCATGTGGGAGGACTCACCTGCAGACAGACAGAGAAGTGGTGTCTCAGTTTCTAAAACCATCAGAAATATGTTTTCCAATGGTCTTTGGTGACCCCTGTGAAAGGGTCATTAGACACCCACAGGGGTCGCAAACCACAGGTTGAGAAGTGCTGACATAGGCCATACATTACCAATTCTTCTTTTCAAACTTCAACTATAAGAATTCAGAGTTTTCGATAAATATATTATACATATGGCAGATAAGTCATTATAAGCATGTTATTAACAAAATTATTTTTGTTGTACATATATGCCTCATTGTTTAGAGACTGAGGTGATTTAATATAATAGTATGAAGACACTTAATGTAGGTCTAAGGCCACTTAGTTCTGTTCTTAGCAAAAATAATTCTTTTTCTATACAGTATTCGTCATTTTGAAAATAAATATATACTAAGCATGATTAGTTCAGGTAATTATGAAAGCTTGGTTAAGATATTTTCAGGTAGAGAGGTGACATATTCACTTTTCAAACAACATGAATTAGTCAAAAAATAGACTAGATTAATGATTAACATTTTAAATGAGAACTACAGTTCTATTGAGACACCCCTGTAAATTAGTGGGCTATTCATTGAGCTGCTACTTGCAAGGTAAGAGATTCAAATTCACAAACCATTTCATGGAAGAAAGATGAGTCTGGCTGCTCCAATAAAGATTTGAAGTCCAAGAAAACCCCATAGGCAGTTCTATTATATCTTCTAGGGTCACTATCCATGGAACGACAGAGTGTGTCGTTCCACAGGGGCTGTTTATGAACCAGTTTTCAATTGAGATTCAGTAAGCCCTATGGCAGCATGCAGAAAACTACAGTACACAAGAGTTAAAGGGGACATTAGATTTTCTGTAACATATTCATATTTTACAGGAATGACCATTTATGAATTACTTTTATGATGAAGTATTCTTTAAAAAAATGACCTTTATACTTCATGCTTTTTAGTCATTTTTAAGGCACTCTTCTGAAATGACATGAATAAGGGAAAGCCTGGACATCCCATTCATTGTTCATCTCCATTCCTATACCACTTTGATTTCTAGACATTTATTGATATTTTGGAAAAGCCACCTATTCTACTTGTTACATCTCCTTATTTTTATCACCGTAAGGGCATATATCACGCTGTGTAAAAAGCACTAAATTCAGAGAAGGTAAATTCAGGAAATTTTATAAATGGTGCTTCACCATCAAATCAAACTTCTTTGGTAGCTGCAAATAAAATCTAGTGGAAAGTACATATTTGCATGAACTTTCTTAATAAAAAAATCACTAGGTGGGATTACCTTGTCTATGGTTTGTGTATTCTAGATGACTCTGATTATGTGCATTTATATTAGATAGCTTTGGAAGCATTTGCACATATAGTTAGAGAAGCCCATTATTGAAATTATTTTATACCTTTCTTCATGTTTCTACAAGAATAAAGAGGGACTGAATGACTTTCAGGATAAGTTCAAACAATATTTCAATACTCAGTGGGTAAATCAGGTAATTCATTCAAGGAAAAAATTAAGAATTTGGGGATTTAAAAAAAGGAAATTGATATTTGTATTCAAAGAGATGTTCAAAAACAACAAAAGGGGGATATGAAATAATGTAGCATGTCAAAAAGATAAGATAATGAATTCTTGAATTATTTTGGTAAGAAAACTACAAAGTATACCTCACATTACTCATTTATAGATGACTGACTGAAAAATTAAGATATAAAAAATTAAATATTTAAATATTTAAAAATGATACCAGATATTAAGATTTCTCTTAACTACTTTAAATATTCCTTTAGAATAACAAAATAACAATAGGAAATATTTCCTGAGACCTACTATACATCAATACTGCTTTAAATTCAAAATAGAAATTATTTTTTATTTCAAACAGATTAGAATCTCCATAATACCATTGCTAGTTAGTTAGAAATTATTTGACTATAAGGAAGGAAAAAGTTAAAATATTTGTATAATTTAATCTTTGGAAAATGTCATATATTTTATTTTGCTTTAGCTTTTCACAGTTGATAAAGGACATAAAAATATATTTAATGTCAACAAAATACCTGCCACTTAAAAGATGTTCAAGATATATACTTAATAAATTAGAGAATGATAAGCAAAAATAAATAAATAAAAATAAATCATTTGCACCGTTCACTTTATATTCACCTAAAATGACTTTTTTCTCCCCTTCATCCTAATGAGGAAATGCAATGATCATAAATGCATTTTCATCAACGTTCACATTTTAGAATTTTAGGACCATGACTCAAAGTTCTTTTAGTGCACAACTTCATCTAATCATGACTAACATTTTACTTCTACATAGAAAGACAATAAAATACAGAAGCAATTTGTATAAAATACAAATAAAATTCAAAAACAAGCTAGAAAGGCACTTGGTTTTGATGAATAACCGAATTTCACTTGATGGATCACTCGTTATTTCCTGTCTTCCCTAAAGTTATGAATTGAATCATTCTTGCCCAACAAGATTGATCCATCGCAAACATGCACGCAAGTTAGCATAAATGTTTTTGATGGATGGCATGGAGACTGAGATGCATATAAGAACTGACTCTCTGTGAAAAGATTTCATCAAGATTAAATTCATTGGAGGAAATAGCTCACAAACAGATAGGATGCTTTAATTCCTATCTCACTGAGAGACATCGAAGGAGCTCTTGCTTTGTAGTGGGTTTCACACTGGACTCCCCAAAACAAAACCAGCGATTCAGAAGAGCAGCGGATTCGTAGAAGAGCTATGAGACTTTCTGCCACCTAAAGGTCCACACCCTTGGAAACCCGCAGGGGCGGTTCCCCTCTGCCCTGTGGGATCACTGCGTCAGCATCTAATCCACGGCAGGTGAATTCAAGTGAAGGGACCTAATGTTTGGCAAAGTGGAGAGTCGGCAAAAAAAGAAGAGGAGACTTCAGTGAGACGCACGGATACAATTGCTACAACCAAGGGCTCAGCTATGACGACGTGAGGTTGGGGCTGGACCCCACAGAGTTTTCCTCAGTCATGCACAGGGCGGCCCCGGGTTAGAACAGTCTCTATGGAACGTGACAGCAACAATTTTGTCTGAACGCTTTTGGGTTTATTTTGACATCAATTGTTCTCAAAGGGATGTTTCAAAATCCTAGTTATAATTAAGTAGTTGGCAGGACTTACCATGTTTTATATTGGCTCTGATTTTAAAAACACACAGGGTTAAAACACTCTGCTGATATATTAAACTGTGACAGATAACTGTGCACTTATGTTTTGTATTTTCTGGATTCTTTGCTCTTCCAGTTCCAGTGTCTCCTCATACAGTGCCTTGTCTGAGGCATTCCCAGTCTGGTTTTGGTCCAGTCCTATTCTGCTAGTGTCATTCATGCGGTGTGACAGAAGCATCCTTGACTCAAAACCAGACTGACTGTCTCTGTTCAAATCTTGGACTTTTTACTCAGTGTTTGTATAATGTGGATGACTTGCAAGAAACAGAGCGAGTCCGTTTTTTTATCTAACATTAAAATAAAAGTATAACGTACTTGTATGGCTTACATAAATTAATCCAAGTGGAACATTTAAAATTGTGTTGGGCACACACAAAGAATGATACAATGACCATCTTTATTATTATCTCATAATCCAATCTTTCATTTTTGTCATGCTTCTGAGTCAAAGTATTCAGATAAATCATGTAAAATGAGATATCTTATCAATCTTAAGTACATAAAAGAAGTATCCCATGATAACTAGAGGTTGACAGGTAACAGGAGACCAAAGTCTTGTTTCTAAATGCCTTCAAAACATTTACATTTACATTTACCATCTATCCTCTGGGTTCACATTCCTAGCATTTGATCTATATCTAATCCAAAGTGAAGAACTATTATAGCAGAGCCGTCATTGGAAAGTTTAAAAATAATGTAGGCAAGCAGGAAATTTCTGCACCTTTCAGAAAGCACATGATATATTTGATCTTGAGAGAAGGACTGAGAGGCAAGTAAATGGTTTTATAGTATTTATAATGTTCATACAATGCAGTTTTAAAGCTTATTATTAATTGGGAGTTAGTAAAAATATCATTAATGGTTCAACAATGCCAAAGAGTGTTGTACAATTGCTAGCACAATAATTTTACAAGCATTCTTTTTCTTTTTGTTTTTTTTTTGGGGGGGGCACCTCTGCCCTCTGGTGGTCGTGGGAGCTGCCCAGCGCTGCTCCTAAGAGACACTGCTGGATTTGAACTGCCAAGCCCGGGGCCGCAGTCCCACACTCAACCACTTACGCCACAGGGGATCAGCCCCTAGCATTCTTTTTCTTCCTGTACCCCTTGACATCTAGAAAAAAGATGCCTTGAGAATTTTTTAATGATCTGTTCATGGAAGTTATGGTGTGTTTTTCCTTTGTAGAAGTTGCTAGATAAACTATAAAATATTTGGCAAATCAAATCCTGGACATACTTGTCATTACTCCCAAACTAATTCCCTTTGAATTATTCCCCAAATATTGCCAAATTATCTCCTAAATATTGTCTGTTTCAATTTGAATAAATTAATTGAAAGTACTTCTTGTAATTGCTTATCTTTTTTGAAAAGAGAATCTAATGTGTGGATCCTTAGGGCATCATTAAGCAAAATGAAAATCACCCACTGATTCTATTGTAGGGTGCATGTAAGAAAAAAAGGAAAAACAAAAAGATTAAAATTAAGCTTATTTTTCAGTCCTCAAAAATAATTGTATTTGATATCTGTAACATCTTATCAGATTTTAACTACTTAGTTTCACAAGGATTCATCTATTGAGACTGGCCAGAATATTGCAGTCTTTTACTAAATATCAAATCATATTAGTGCAACAAAAGATTATTAACTACTTGTGTTAGGAAATAATTTTGCAAATAGAAGATACTGCTGATGCTTTCACAGACAAAAAAATGTCCTACAGAATATTAGTGACTCTGTCCATTAAAGCTATAAAATGTACACACACACGTGAACTACTTCAAAAGGTTGGTGGATAATTTCCATTATCTTTTAATTCAGTTTTCCATGAAAAGTTTAAAGTCCCTTCATGTGATAATAAATTGTTGCTCTTAAGTGCCATCTAGTCAGTTCTGACCCACAGTGGCTCTATGTATGGCAGAACAAAGCACTACATGGTCCTGCAACATCGTTCCAGTTCTCATGCCTCAGTCCACTGATGCAGCCACAGTGTCCATCTGTCTCGAGGGCCTTTTTCTTTTTTGCCACCCTCCCACTTTACCAAAACTGATGTCCTCCTCCAGGAACTGGTCTCCTGACAATATGTCCAAAATATAATAAAGCCAAGTTTTGCCATCCTTGCCTCTAAGGAGCCCTCGGAACTTAATTCTTCCAAGACAGATCCATGTGTCTTTACATGAGTTCATGGTACTTTTCATGTTTCCAGCACCACAATTCAAATGCACCTATCCCTCTTATGACCTTCCTTATTTAATGTCCGATGTTCACATGCATATGATGCAATGGAGAATATCATGACTTCTGTCAGGTACAACATAGTCCACAAAGTACCATCCTTGCTTTTTCAATACTCTGAGAGGTCTTGTGCAGCAGATTTACTTAATGCAATATATCTTTTGATCTCTTGACTGCTACATCCATGAACAATGATTGTGGAAGAAAGTGAGACAAAATCCTTGAGAAAATCAGCCTTCTCTCCATTTATCAGGATGTTACCTATTGGTCCAGGTGTGTAGATTTTGGTCTTCCTTACATTGAGATGCAATCAATACTGAAGGCTATTGTCCTTGATTTCATCAGCAAGTGTTTCAATTTCTCTTCACTTAGCAAGCAAAAGTGTCTTCTGCATACTGCAGGTTGTTAATAAGCCTTCCGCCCATCCTGATGCTGAACTCTTTTTCATGCAATCTGGCTTCTCTGATGACTTGCTCACTCCACAGTTTGAATAAGTATGGTGAGAGGATAGAAATCCGATGCACACTTTTTCTGATCTTAAACCTTGCATTATCCCTACTTTTGTTCATACAACTGCCTCCTGATTCAAGTTCAAGTTCCCCATTAGCACAATGAAGTGCTCTGTAATTCTCATTCATCTCAAGGTTTTCCAGTTTATTATGGTCTGCACAGTCAAATGTCTTTGTATAGTCAATGAAACACAAATCCTTCATTCTTTCTGCTATTCTCTGCTTTAAGCCAAGATCCATCTGACATGAACAATGATATTCCTTGTTCCATATTCTCTTCTGAATTTGGCCTGAACCTCTGGCAAGTTCCCTGGTTCGATCATTGTTTGATAGTCTTAAGCAAAATTTTAATTGTGTGTGATATCAATATTGTTCAGTAGTTTGAGCATTCTTTTCATCGAAATGGGAACACATTACATCTAAGTAGTTGACCAAGTAGCTGCCTCCCAAAATTCCTGTCATCAGTGAATGAATACTTCCAGTGCTGCTTCTGCTTTCTGAATCATGTCAATGGACATTCCTTCTATTCCTGAAACCTAAATATAATTAGGTAATGCTAACATTTTATTTTTGTAAAAATATTGGTAGAACATTTTCCAATTAAAGAGTTGTCACTTGTACAAATTATTGAAACCAATGACATCAATAGTGGCATGCAACCATCACCAACATCCATTGTCAGATTTTCTATGTCCTTAAACAGAAACTCATAGCTAGGTAAACAAAGAATCCTCCCCTCTTCCCTTCCCTCCTGTCTCTGATAACCACCATTAATCTATTTTCTCTATCCATCTGCCTATGGTAAGTGAAATCAGACATTATTAAATCAGACTAAGACATCATCTTGGTGAAATCAGACATTACTTGTCCTTTGTTGGCTGGCTTATTTCACTCATCAGAATGTTTTCAAAGCTCATTTATGATGTGACCTATGCCTAGACTTCATTTCTTTTTATGCAGAGTGATAGTCTACTGAGTGTACATATACAACATTTTGTTTATATCTTCATCTATCTATGGACATATATTTATGGTCATTCCCCTCTTTTAATGAACACATTAGGCAATGCCATTTGCCCTATTTACCATATCTTTGAATAAGACTGCAAATCCTTACTATGATTGACGAAGTCCTTGCCTGCCCACATCTTTGGACCTAGCTTATGTTATGCATGCTATGTGTCCTGTTCTCCTGTTGGTGACCGTGATATTTTTCTATTCTCAAACTCAAGCAAGCTTGTTTTCTTTTCATTGTAAGACCTTTTGTCCAGACTCTCTTCTCTCATGATTTTCACTGTTCTGGTTCCCATTAGGCCTTTCTTAATGACCTCTATTACTAGCATGTAGTTCGATGAAATCAGTATCTTGTCTAGTTTTCCATGTATCTCCAACATCTTGAACCATCTCTCACAAATACTAGGTGCTAGTCCTTGAGTTAAAGAATGAGTCCTTATGATATAGTAGACTCTATGTATTAGCATTGCCTGCATATACATCAGAGAACATTTCCTTCCACCTTCTGAACAATCTTGCAATGTGGAGAAAATCATCAGAGAAGATAGATGATATGAAGAAGAGACATCAGAATAGAGGAAAGTTAATTACACTCTGAAATATGCAGATGACGTACTTTGCCTGCTGAAAGTGCGTGCGTGTGTGTGTGTGTGTGTGTGTGTGTGTAGGGGGACTTCAAGTACTTGCTGATGAAAAGCAAGGCTTGCAGCCTTCAATATGCATCACAATTCAATGTAAAGAAGACTGAAATTCTAACAATTGGACAAATAGATGACATCATGACAAACAGAGAAAAGGTTGATGTTGTCAAGGTTTTTGATCCACTACAAATGTTCAGGGTAACATCGAGGCAAAAGTGACGTTGCAGTGGGTAATTCTGCCCACAATACCTCTTTAGAGTACCAAAGAAGCAAAGATGTTACTTTGAGGAGTAAAGTGTACCTGGACCAAACCATCGTGTTTTTCATTTCAATGGATCCAAACACGACATCAATTGCAGTGTGTGTGCGCGTGTGTGAGTGTGGTTGTGTGTGTGTTTATGCAGGCAGAGTATTTTGTTTTACTGTGAGTTGGAGCTAACTCGCAGATACCTAGCAACAAAGACAGAAGCGTTCCATTTCATTTTTGACAACTTCCAATTTCCTCATACTCATATTTTGTACATTCCATGTTCTCATTGCTCATAGTTGCCTTTCTTCTGGTTTTGAAACATATTACATAGCCATGCAAAATTCTCAAGTATTGCTTCCATATCACGGAGGTTGACTCTGCATTGAGAAGTAAGTTCTTCCCTGGTTACATCTTAAGTGCCTTTCAACCTAAGGGACTCATCGTATGACATGATATCAGATCATATTCCACAGCTCCATTATTTTCCAGTAGATAATTGTTCAGAAATGAATTTTCTAACCTTAGTTTAATCCTCTAAAACTCCCCCCCCCCCACCTGGCTGATCTTTTTGGTATTTGAAGTATTGGTGACCTAGCTTCGAGCATCACACAGCCATCAAAATACAACAAATTGACAAATGAGTGCTGGCCCTACCTCCCAGGGAACATCCTTTCACATACTTATCAGCCTTTGGTAGTGTCTGCTAAAGTAGTTTGTCCATTATTTAATTGGACTCCATGCACTCTTGTTGTTTTACACACACACACTCACACACAGAAGTTATTAGATCTTTATTGCATATAGGATACCCAAGAAAGTTTCCCTACTTTGTCAGTTGTTCTCTATAGTTATTATTTTTTTATTATTATTAGTTTTGTATCTTTTAGCAGTAGACAAAGCATGGAGTTTAGAGAAAGGCATACTGAAGTTGGACACACACTCTTTCTACTTCAGAAAATGTTGCCTTTGAGACACTGAACAAATGACTTGTTGTCAATATTCATGGCTATCCAATGGACAGTTTTTTTTCCCAATGGACAGTTTTATAAGGTTTCAATAGCATGACATATTTGACTGTCATATTTTTAATTTGGTAATACATTTGTCTATAAGATACACAAGATATTATACTTTATGATCAAAGTATCTTATATCTTATACTACACAAGATATTATACTTTATGATCAAAGTAAGACAAATTCTATATCCTTAAGTCGTGCTTGTCTTACTGCCTCACACTCATTGCCCAACATCAATTACATTTATCTTCTTTGGTATTCATTTTGCAATACATAATTGTAATGTGGTGAAAACACTTTCCACACTGACATTTCAATTCTTTAATGGGTTTGCTTGAAAAATGAATTTCTCATAGTAAGATAAGTAAGATAGGAACATCACATTAAATATCAAATATGTAAAAACCTTACAATGATCAGGAAAGCACCTATTTTTCTGGTAACTCTGTACCCCAAGGGCAATTTTTGTATATTTATTTGTGTATATATAAAAGATATACAATATCTATATAGTACACATATATATGATATGAATATATTCCATCGCCTAAATTTTAGTTATTATGATTTGATCATACTATTTAACTATTCTCACTGTCAGTGGCACAATTTAAAGCAAAGCCCATTTTCACATTCTTTTACATATCCAAAGACGAAAATCCAAGTTCACTGCCATTGAGGCAATGCCAGCATACAGAAACCCCATAGAATAGGGTGAATTGCCCCTGTGAGTCTTTAAACTGCAATTCTTTAAGTCAGTGGCATTAGTAAAACGTGTGAACATTTTCTAACGGAATATGATGCGATTATCTCATCTAACAAATGAAGTAATTTTTGATTCCACCTAAGATACAGTTCAGACTCATATTTTCTGACTTATCTGAAGATTATTGTTTCCTCAAAACCAACATGTAAGCAAGGCTTTCGTCTCAGTCTGCAACAGTTCTCAGTTCTTTTGCTCTTCAATATAACTGTTTCTAAATTCATCTTCCTAGATCCTTCCAACAGACTACCCCGATACCTGCAATATTCTTAGATAACATTGCCATTTCTTTAACAAATGAAACATAATTTTATTGCGATATATAACAATTCAGGTCACTTCCATCTTCCAACCCGGCAAACAGAGCTATTTTACCTTACGGAGACTTCAAGTCTAAACCAAACTCATGGCCATCGAGTCAATGCCGACTCACAGCAAGCCAGTGGAAGAGAGTACAACAGAGGTTTCCTACAAGAGCTCTTCAAGGGAGTGGAAAGACCCATCTCTCTCCTAGGGAGCAGCTGGTAGGTCTGAACTTATGACCTTTATTCTACTCTCACTTTATTATTAATTATGTTGCTTATGAAATTGTAGGCTTAAAAGAAATTTGCTCCAGGATGATAAAACTATTTTAGTCTTTTTGTCTGGGATTCACTATCATTAGATAAGAATCTAGTTCCTTTTTATTTTTTCCAGACATTTCGTCACTTATTTTTATTCTTCTTCTGGAGCTTCTAATTTCTTTTGTGATTTCCTTTCATCTTTGTCATTTCTTAATCTCCAGAAACTTCTTCAATGTTGGGTTTTAACATTTGCATTACCATTTTTATTTTCTGTGGCAATGTCTTGCTTACTGTTCCATTTTTACATTGTCCTATTCTTGTTTTAGATTACTTTGTATCTCTCTGATCTCAGTAATTAGAGGTTTTAGTTTTTAAATTTACGCTCTGCCCACTAATTGTACCATTTCTCCCTGAAGACATCTTTCTGATTTTATATCTTTCATTCCTATGTCTCAAGACTTTCCTTACAATTTAGGTGAGCCATGCCTATTGGCTCATATTTCAAAAGTCAGCAATAGAAATTAATTAAAGCTCAGTAGATGTGGTAATGAGATTGTTAATTAACAGGTTTCATTTCGGACTTTTAGTTAAAAGTAACTAAAAGAACATCCCAATAGCATTTTAAGTAGAACAGGAATATTGATTGATACTAATGCTGAGGTCCAATGATGCTCTCTAAGTAACAGGTCCATCTCCCCACCCCACTCCGATTTTCTTCATTACTATTTATGAAGAGCTGTGGTGGTCGAGTCAGTTTGGGCTGCTAACTTTGAGTTTCGCAGTTCAAAACCACCAGCGGCTCCACAGAAGAAACATGAGGCTTTTGAATCCTTTGAAGAACAACAACCTCAGAAGGCAAAGGGGGAAGCTTGACCCCCATATTATGGGTTACTCTGAGTCAGAATTTACAACAGAATAGACAGAACATAAAACATAGACAGCCATAGATGAGCCTTAAGCATATTCCCCAGTCACAAATGGCAGTGGTAATTCAAGGTACATTCAAGAAATATGGTGTGTGTGGATGGGAAAATTATTTGTTAGTGGGTTTCCTATGTACAAAGTGGCTTCAAAATGTCTGCAGAAACTTTTCATTAACTTTGTAGTTCCATTCACGCATGAATTTTCTGAAGCCCCTTCATATAACTCTAATTTGGTAAGGAAAGATTTACTCAGATTTGCTCCAGGACGATAAAACTATTTTAGTCTTTTTGTCTGGGATTCACTATCATTAGATAAGAATCTCGTTCCTTTTTAGGAACTCTTTAGAGAGTTTAGGAAGTTTTCTCTAAAACTCTCTCTAGAGTTCTCCTCTGGGCCAATTGCTCATATTGTGCTAAATGGGTGTGCCCAAAATGTAACAGAGAATTCAAAAAGTGACTATTTGGCATTTTTTAAGCCTCTGTGTAGACAGCCATAGATTGCCACAAGTGGTACTTGGGAGATGGCGCTCATGAAATTTCAGTAAATAACCCAGAGTAACTGTCTCATAGTCACTAGGTGGAGAGCCAACTGGCATATGAGAACTCACAGTCATTTCTTGTGTTGTGAGCCTTCATTGAAACTCCAGGAGCGAGAAAAAATTGTGTAGACTTAGCCTTGGATCTTGGTGCATAATTTTATTTCATTTTTAGTAGCAGTGTGGATTACCTGCCTTTCTTTGCTTTTAATTCATATTTAAGGAAATAAACAGGAGTCAATTACTTTCTGCTACTCTCTTACAGACAACAGCCTATAGAGACATCCTCCAAAAAATTAAATAAAGGCTTAATAATGTCTTTGTCCATTTCATAACTGAGTTCTAGATCATACAAGATTCTTCTTGGAATGATGATGCTAAATGTAAAAATAATTCCTCACACTTGTTCTTTTTGTTATGAATAATATTTCCTTCTTGCCCTCATTCCATCCTGCATGAGTGTACTTAAATAAAACTATATTTGTAGGTTCAACCCACCAATTTTTAGTTACTTTCAACACATGACAATTTGCAACACCCAAGGACGCCTTACTATTAATTAAGAGACCCTATTTCAAAGGTCAAGATTCATTCTGTTTGTGGTATGGACTACAACTTCTCTAATTTCAGCATAAATAGTACTTACCTGTTTGATGCTCATCTTATGTCAATATGCCCATAGCATACTTACTAGAAACATTTTCTGGTATTCAAATAATATTTCGATTTTCTAAAAGAGTAAAAACTTAGATTCAACAATGGCAGAGCAGTGAGTTTGACAGATTTGAGGCAGCAGAGGACTTTGAGATCTAGTAGGGTGAGAGTAATTTTCCCCAAATATTTATCCAATGATTACTTCTTGCCTTGCCACATGCTTCCCACACACCTACCCATCACTCCATTTCTTTAAAGCAGGTGCATAATTTCAAAATCTACTTTTCAAGTAATTTCCTTTAAAAATATATTGTGAATATTTTTCCTGTTATTCTTACTTTCATATCTTAAATCATGTCATGGGTATAGCAAAATCTCAGGCAGGAAGAGTTGAGTCTAATAGCCATCCTAGCTTCTGGATCTAAGTCATGAAACCTCGACCAGCTAAAACACACCTTGTCTTCTCTGGAATATTCGTAGAGAAGTGGATGGGAAAAGGAGCTCATGCCAGTTGTATAATTACATAGAATATTAATATTGGAGCATGTTGTAGTTTAAAAATGCCACAAAGGCTTTTTTTTTGTTTCATGACTACCATATTTTGGGCCCCTACTTAGGAATCAAAAGCATCCTTTAATTTTCCATGAAGTTAGAATGGGATCTGACTGCAAAGACTGAAGCCCATTGAAGGCAGACGCTTTTCTCACAAATGGTGGCTTCCCATCGGGATTGCTGGTTGATTTAACTTATGGCATTGAGTGTTTTCAGCTTGCTTGTTGACCCCCACCCCACCCCTCCTCTACATAATATGGATTCCTGTGAGAGAGCACAGAAAAAGATGTGTAAAGAGTAGTTTTGTGTTTTGTAGTAAATAGACTGCAAGGACACTGCTTTGCTGCCTAATTGTACAGAAAGAACTGCACATTTTACACCGGGTAGTGAAAGATGGACAGGTGGCTTGCTTCGTATAGTTGGCAGATCAAGTTGGTTAAGTCAGTTACAGAGTAAGCATTAGGACTAACATAGAATTATATAAAATTTTAGTCCATATCCTTGTACATTCTATAGTGTGATACAGTTCCTGAGTGGGGAAAATAATGTGGGTCTTCTGCTGATGTAAAGACTGATGGTCTGACTCCATCCAGAAATATCACTAAGGAATAGGCTTAGTGATAAGCTTCTATTAAGATTATAGCCTATAAAACTTGATGGGGCAGTACTTCTTGGTGAAGTCACTGTGAGTGGAATTGACTAACAACTAACAAAAGCACCTTGCTATAGTCAAGGGTTCTTTGGAGTTAAAAAAAAATTAATCTCCCCAATTGGGTATATCTTACCTGCCAGCTCTGTTACCATTTAAATCCTCTCTATTCTAGTCCTCAGTAACTATGTCATTAAACAACAAAATTCTTCCCAATTTTCTGCTCAAGTAACTCCTAATAAGGAACATCAGTGACCAGATTGAGCTGGGAAGTAACATCAGAAGAGAGAATAATAACTGGTGTGGAGAGAACAAAAGAGAGGGATAATAGAACGATTTGGGTTCAACTACTAAGTCTAAATTCTACAAAGGTAGTAGTTACTAATATGAGAAGGTTATTAAAATGATGGAGGCCATTACTACTTTTATAATAGCTACTTACAAAATATAACATTCTTGTCTTAGATTAGAACATATCTACCTGATTTTAGTTTCCTTAATATTTTCATGATGAATATTGGATAGATGAATACTTTCATAAACATTCAGAAATGCTCAAAAAGAAGTTGACAGAACACTGCTCTGTGATTTTAAACATCACAATTACTCATCACAAAAATAATGGTCAGGCCCTACATCTTTTGATAGCCGGGCACCATCAGCTTTCTTCACCACCTTTGCTTATGCACACATTTGTTTTCAGTGATCGTGTCAGGAAGGTGAGCATTATGGAATGTCAATTTAATAGAACAAAGTGTTTTTGCTCCGAGGAAATACTTGAGTGGAGTACTTTCTGCTGTCCTAATACTAACCCTCTAAGTATATGCATGCTGATCTATTTCCCCATTGTCTTATATAAATATATTTACCTATGTACATGTCTGTATTTAGAACTCTATAAATGCCCTTTACAGCCCAGTTTTTTCCTCCATTTCCTTTTGCTTTCCTCTTGCCCCACTACCATGCTCAGCCTCAATTGGGGTTTCAGTATTTTCTCTCTTCATCAACCCCTATTGTTCTTCTCACATGCACCTTGTCACTGATTTTGAATCTCTTGTTATTCCCTTGTCCCTGGGCTAATCAATACCACCTCTTTTCCCCCTCCTTCCTATCTCCAATCCCTCACCCTCCTGAACCATCAGTTCCCCCTCCTTCCTATCTCCTATCCCCCACCCCCCTGAACAGTCATTTCCTGTCATTTTTGCCTCCAGACTGTTCATCAAGATATCTAGATAGAACTGCAGACGTCAAAGCTGAGAAGCAACAAAGCCCACATGCAAGAAGCACACCAGCCTGTGTGACCACAAGGTGCCAAAGTGATCATTTATCAGGATTTAAGAACTAAAAATCCTAACATTGTGTGTTTACCTCCCTGATATGATCGCAGATGACAAATGAGTGCATAAGCAAATGGGGTGAAGAAAGCTGGTGGTGTCTGGCTATAAAAAGATATAGCATTTGGGGTCTTAAAGGCTTGAAAGTAAACAAACAACCATCTAGCTCAGAAGCAAAAAAGCCCACATGCTAGAAGCACACCAGGCTGTGTGACCATGAGGTGTCAAAGGGATCTGGTGTCAGGCATCAAAGAACTAAGACTTGTATCATTATAAATGAGGGGGAGTACTGAGTGGAGACCCAAAGCCCAATGATTGGTGAAGCCCTTACAGAGGGGTCGCAGGGAGGAGAGGAGCCATTCAAGGTACAGTGTGGCAGCAATGAGATATGCAACTTTCCTCTAGTTCTCAAATGCTTCCTCCCACACACTATCATGATCTCAATTCTACCTTACAAATCCAGCTAATCCAAGATGTACACTGGATCCAGAAACATGGGGAATTCAGGGCAGATGATCCTTTCAGTACCAGTGGTGGGTGTAGTGATACTGGGAGGCTGGAAGGAGGGTAGAGTGGAAGGGGGGAACCAATTGCAAGGATCTACATATGATCTCTCTGGAGTATGGACAGCGGGGAAGTGGGTTAAGGGATACATTGGACAGAGCACAATAGGAAAAAGTAATGACAATGTGTAAATTATTAAGGGTTAAAGGGGGAGGGTAAGTGGGGAGGGAGAGGAAATATGGGGGGCTTGTATTGGGGGGCCTAAGTGGAGGAAGGATGTTTCGGGGTGATGATGGCAACAAGTGTGCAAATGTGGTATGCATAAAATTGACCTATGTATTGATCATTATAGGAGTTGTATGAGTCTCCAATTAAATGATTTATTTAAAAATATATAACCCTTCAAAAATAAAAAAATAATGATAAGAAGAATGTTATAAAGCAATTCTAGCATGATGCTTCAAATTACCAACCTTACTTATTTGCACATATTACATTAGTGTAAAAGTAAAAAATAAAAAGCAAATAAATAGCATCTTAAGTACTACATTATGAAAAAAATGCTGAAATAAACAAGAATAACTAACTAGCTCTGATAATATGACTCAGAGGCTGAGCCCCGATGGCGTAGTCGTTGTGTGTGGGACTGTGGCCCATAGGGTTGGAGGTTCAATCCAGCAGCAGCTCTCCAGGAGCAAGGCTGGTCCTCTTACTCCCACCAGGGCAGTGATGCCACACACATAAAAAAAGAAAAATATGACTCAGAAACAACTCTATGGCAGTGAGATTTTTTTTTAAATCATTTTATTGGGGGCCCGTACATTGTTTTTCACAATACATAAAGAAACATACTGTGCCAACCACCTTCACATGTCTGCTGCTATTATCGTTCTCCAATCATCCGCCTTTTCCCTTGAGCCTCTAGTATCGGCTTTCCATCCCTTCCCCTCTTCCCCTGCTCTCTTCCCTACCAACCCTCTATACTTTATACATTATTATTGTTCTGTCATATCTTACACTGCTCAATCTCTCCCTCAACCCACTCCTTTGATTCCCGTCCTTCAAATAGGAGCTTATGTGCATATCCTTGCAGTTGGTTCCATCTCTCTACCCCACTTTCTCTTTATCCTTCCGATAACTTCAATCTAACCACTGGGCCGAAGGGACTCATCCATCTTGGTTTCCCCAAAACTCTAGCTCCCTTCTCTACTAGTGTACTTTTTCCAGTTCATCTGGATTTGTAAGGTAGAATTGGGGCCATGATGATTGGCAGGGAGGAAGGCTTCAGGAACTAGAGGAAACTTGTATGCATCATCATTGCCTGGCTGCACCTTGACTGGTCTGTCTCCTCCCCGTGACTCCCCTGTAAAGGAGTGACAAATTACCCACCAGTGGGCCTTAGGTCTCCAACCTGCTCTCCCCCTCATTCGTAATGATGTGATTCTTGTTCTTTGATGCTTGATACCTGCTCCCTTCGGCCCCTCTTGATCACACATGCTGGAGTGATTCTCCCACGTGGACTTTGCTGTTTCTGCGCTGAATGGTGACTGATTATCTTCAAGTCTTTGAGGGTCCAGACATTCAATCTTTTGGTAGCTGGGTGGGCATCATCGTTTCTTCTACTCTGTTTGCCTCTGTATCCATTTGTCTTCAGCGATATCGGGAGTCAATTTGTCCATTATTTTTTATTTTTGTTCTTTGATGCCTGATGCCAGATTGTTTCAGCACCTCATGATCACACAGGCAAGTGAGCATCTTTTTTTCGTGGGCATCACTGCCCCTGGTGGTCGTGGACACTACCCAGCCACCGCTGGATTTGAACCACCAAGCCTTGCAGGCTGCAGTTCCGCACTCAACCACTTACGCCACTGGGGCTCAGCCCCGTGAGCTTCTTTTATGGTCGGTTTTGTTGCTCCTGAGCTAGATGGCTGCTTGTTTATGCTCAAGCCTTTAAGACCCCAGATGCTACATCCCTTGATAGCTGGGCACCATCTGCTTTCTTCACCACTCTTGCTCATGCTCCCACATGTCCTCAGTGGGCACATTGGGAATGTGTGCACACAGTAATATGTATGTTTTCCCCCCGTTTGATGTCTATTACCTAGACCTTTCACCACCATGTGGCCACGCTGGCTGTTTTGCTTCTTCTGTGTGGGTGTAATCTCTTCTCAAGTAAATGGACTATTGTTTATCTTCAGGCTTTTAAGACCCCAGACAATATATCCTTTGGTGGCTGGGCACCATCAGCTTTCTTCACCACATTTGCTTGTACACCCATTTTACTTCAGTGATCATGTTGGGCCAGTGAGCCTCGAGGAATACCAGATTCATAGAACAAAGTGTTCTTGCATTGAGGGAGCACCAGAGTGAGGGCCCAAGGTCCACTTACTACCATAGTATTTGGCCTATAGATGTGTTCTCAAATTTATTCCCACCTTATACTAGATAGTTGTAGAGATATTTTTTAATACATAACTGGAAATATGAATAAAAGTTAATATTTAAGAGTGAGAATGTGATAAAATAGACATCATTGAGCATTTGTCATCATTTGTTTGCTGACTACAGATGTGTGCATAAGCAAATGTGGTGAAGTAAGCTGATGGTGGCTGGCTATCAAAAGATATAGCGTCTGGGGTCTTAAAGGCTTGAAAGTAAACAAGTGGCCAACTATCAGAAGCAACAAAGCCCACATGGAAGAAGCACACCAGCCTGTGCGATGATGAGGTGTCAAAGGGATCAAGTATCAGGCATCAAAGAACTAAAAATTATATCATTATAAATGAGGAGGTGTACAGATTGGGGACCCAAAGTCCATCAATAGGTAAAGCAACAGCTCCTTACAGAGGGGTTTTAGGGAGATGAGTCCGTCAAGGTATAGTGTAGTAACAATGAATTATGCAACTTTCCTCTAGTTCTTAAATATTACTTTCCACCCACTATCATGATCCCAATTCTATCTTACAAATCCAACTAGACCAGGGGATGTACACTGGAGCTGGAAACATGAGGAATTCAGGATAGATGATCCTTCCAGGACCAGGGGTGAGAGAGGTGATGCCAGTAGGGTGGAGGGAAGGTGTAGTAGACGGGGGGAATCTATTGTAGGTATCTACATATGACCTCCTCTCTGGAGTACAGACAATGGGGAAGTGGGCAAAGGGATACATCGGGCAATGTATGATGACAAAATAATGACAATTTGTAAATTGTTAAGGGTTCATGGGGGTGGGGAGAATGGGGAGGGAGGGGAAATATGGTAGGTGGTACTGGGGACCTAAGTTGAAGGAGGATGTTTCAAGGAAGAGAATGGCAACAAATGTGCAAATGTGGTCTGCATACAATCAATGTATGTATTGATCGTGATAGGAGTTGTATGAGTCCCCATTAAAATGATTTTTAAAGTATGCTTATAGTGAGGGCTCAAGTAAAAATGTTTTGGAAATGATGGCAACATATGTACAAATATGCTTGATACAATTGATGTATGAAATGTTATAAGAGCTGTAAGAGTCTCCAGTAAAATGACTTAAAAAATAAAAATTAAAAATAAAGAAAAAAGAAAAAAAAGAACATCATCATACATCTCTGATGGGAATGTCTGCCTAACTGATAAAGTAATTCATGGCATATATTAAAAGACTTTAAACAATGTATGCTCTGTCATTCAATGATTCCCCTTCTAGAAATATACTCAATGATGATAAGTAGAAATATAATCAAATTGTTATTTAAAATCATCAAACATTGGAAAAACTGAGGCATAAAAAATAGCCTGGCTGGTGACATAGTGGGTTTCACAGTAAGGAATGAACCATGAGGCCAGCACTTCAAATCTACCAACTCCTCTATGGGAGGAAGATAAGACTGTCTCTGCTCCCACCAATATTTTCAGTCTTGGAAACCCCAGAACACGAAAACTCAAATCAAAGCCATTACCCTCAAGTCTACATAGTCTACACAGTGTTTGTGAGAATAAGAACGTCTCTGTTTTATACTGTGGAGCTGCTGGAGAGCCTAATGTGCCAACCGTTCCCCAAGCTCCACCCTAGCGAGGAGTCTTCTATTATTCTCCAAAAGATACTTATGAGTCAGAATCAATTAGGTTTGGCTTGGAATCAGAGTAGGTTTGGTTGGAATTATTACTTGTTCTTTAAAGTATTTCTGAATAGTATTTAATGAAAAAAATATTAGGGATAAAATGTTTTCCGTTCAAATAACAGAAGCTATATTACAAATAAAAATTTTTAAAATAGTGGAACTAGTGAGGGCAGTAAAATTTTATAAACACACACACACATATATGTGTGTGTATATATATATGTGTATATATATACACACAACTGTACTTTTCAAATTGACTACCACAGGCATTTTGATTTTTTAATCATTGATTGTGAATGTGTTGCTAATGGATCATAAATATACAGGGGGAGATGTGTCATTCATTTGCATTTCTGTTAGTTTAAAATTGCATGCAATATTCAAGTAAAATATAACCTTCCTTTTATCCTTATGAATGTTAGGGAAATACTTGGGTCAGGTACCTGCCTTAAATAAATCCTGAGGTTATTATTTCTGAAGTTCAAATGTAATTATTCATTTATATAAATGTTCATGCTCTCATCACAATAAAAATAATTAACTACTTAAATTTTCCATGAAGCATTTATTGCAGCAAAGTTACTGTTTTGCTATCTCCATGAATTTTTAGAGAGTTTTTTAATACCTGCAGCTGCAGTTATTACTAAAGAGCACTGGATAAACACTGGCCTGCTACACACAGAGTCAATGCTTGAAACCTACCAATAGTTGTGTTCAAGAAAAACAGGTCCTGCTACAGTATATATTTACAGCCTCAGAAACCATATAAATTTTATTATGAGTTACAATCCACTTGATGACTCGGGGGATTGGGATACTAGTAGTTATTGGTAAAGTGATTTATAAAATGATAACCAATACCCCCTGAGATGCAGCAATAGAAAAACACAGCAAGTGTACTTATTTTCTTTCATTCTGCTTTGAAAATTAAAGATGTAATCGGAAAATTAAATGATTTGAAGAGGAGACTCTTTTTGCTCTCTTCAAATTTAATTATTGTTGGCCCTCATATTAAATTACTATAGAGCAGCAGAATAAACTGAAAGCTAAAGAGACATGAACTAATAGTCCAGCTGTGTCAAAAACGAGTCGTGTGAATTTGTTCGCGCTAAAGCAATGCCGTACCATGTAACCAGAGTATAAAGGTTCCAAGGAGTTTTCAAGGTCGGGCCTTTGGGAAGCAGATTGTAGGTCTGTATTCCAGGGTGCTGCTGCTCAGTATAAACCATCCACCTAGTAACTAAGCACAATACTGTGCCAGCCAGGTCACCATGTGCCTTTAGCAACATCATTCCTTCCTGGCAAAGATAATTACATCATTTTGGAGGTCTTTCCTGGTCTAACAATCTGTGTTGCTCATAATTTTATTTAAATATGTAACAGGTGATAACACCATAGCAATGATTATCAATTAGAAAAATACACTGCCTAATACTGAAGGAATTTATCGCATTGCAGACTATGATGCCCTCCATTTTTCTAAGATGAAAAAAATTTTTTCATTCAATAATACTTCATCAACTTTCACATAACTTGTGAAGCATTAGGAAATAATTAACTCTGACCATAAAGATGTTTAACTATGATTCTGAGATACTTGCGAGACTAGGAATCTCTGATCCCTTTCACTGCTATGATTTAAAAATTGTGATAAATGTTACTTCAACTATGAAACTAATTGCATCTGATTAAGCAGGATTTTTAAAATGTATTTTGAATTTATTCAGGTATTCAATCCTCTCCTCTTGTGAACTTCTTTACTTTTCTTCAGAATCTAATCAGTAGACTTCATGATTGCAGAAACACTCAATTCAGAGTTGGAAAAAGAATCAACACTAAATTAGGCTAGGAATAGCATAAATACTCCCTCCTCCCCATGAAGCTAACATAGTTAAATGACAGTTTCCTTCCAAGTGAAAAAAGATAGATGTCGTCTCCTTTGTCTACAATTGTTTAGATGGTAGTTAAAATAGTGGCAGGGTACTGAAATTTTGATTATTTAAGTAAATGCACATTCTTTGCTATTATAAATACTAAACTGATTTAAGAACTTAAAGTAGGTAATAAAAATGTCCTAAGGGCAACTCCATTACTAGAAAAGTAAATGAGGATAGGAGAAGGAAGAAAAGAATAAGTGCTCCCATGAGAAACCCATAGAAAGAAGGAGAGAGTTTTGACCATATAGGAAACAAGAAAGAAAATAAGATGCTTAAAGAACAGGTATAAAGTAAATTTGAGGTATCTAATAAAGGCAAAATATGAAGCCCCAATATCAATGAAATAAATATTGACATTTTTGGTTAAGTGAAAAATAATGATCTTTAATGCAAATAAAGGCTAGATTAACAATAGTGCTATTTGAAATAAGATATACAAAATTTATCAAATCTGTAAGTACACAAAAGATGAAAAAGACTCTTTGAAGGATAGATTCTTTATGGGAAACATGAACCTAAGAAAACAGCTATCATGTTGGGACTTAACATGTTTGCTTTAAAATGATTGAATTATTTCCGTGATAAAAGTGCCTTAGAGATAAAATATGCCTTCGAGACATTTGGTAGATTGAGGCTGGTTACATGTCCTCTCTGCCCTTGGATTTTGCTTATGGATCATCGGAAGCCCCTCAGTCCCCCTCTGGCTACCGCCATGTTTCTGATTCACTGATTCCATGCGTCCAGCGCGGTTCTCATAAGCATGGCTGTCTACAGCTTTGGTTTCCCATCAGTCACTTTCAGTATTGCCTGGCTCCCATTAGTGTCCCAATGCCCATCGTTTTAGCTCTTTTGAGAATGTTCACAGCAGATTTCTTGCAGTTCTCAATACAAGAAATACTATCTATCTTTCAGTAAACTGGAAACTAGGTCGTCTAGCAGGTGAAAGTTTACATGACATATCGACAGCAGAAATATATAATTATAAGAATTTAGAATCTCAGATCACCATCTAAACATGGTGCTTATGCTTCAATGGGAGCAAGTCATATTCTTTCATGGCAAATCATGTGTTTCTCATAAAGGTTGGCTTAAGAATCTTCATTATTGATTGGGTTTTTCTCAAACTACTTTCCATCATAACAATCTGCTATGATGACTCTTGAATATGAATTATAGAATTTTGCCTCGGTTTACAAGATAGAAATTTCTCTTTTCTTGGAGTAAGCACAACACTACCTAACTATCTAAGAGATTTGAGCACAGGTCATATTTCTTCTACTAAATTGAAAATTTCATGAGGGTAGAACATACATCCATTTTCTCCTTGAATCCTCTATTAAAGTTTGTTTGGTTAAAGGCATAGATTGGAACTCGGTAAATATATGTAAATAGTCAAGTTCACTAAAACATTTTTTCCCCTTAGATGATTCTTATCACCATCATGTACAATTATACAGAAAGTTATTTAGTGTTCCTCAGGAAATTTCATCTAAGCATTAATTTTCAATAGCAATAACATAATACCATTTCACACAATGCTGTTGCAAGCAAAATGGTCTTTCAAAAGTAATAGACAAAGAATTTCATTGTTAATATCATGAAATAAAATAAATTAATCATGTGTTTCAATTTGTAAGGTTAAGGGAAATAAAGCTTCTATTCATACCTCACACAATTAAGATGACCTATTTTCATGGAAAATATTTTTGAGTAGCTCTCTTTTCAGTGATGACATAAAGCATAAAATGCCTAACTTAGTACATTTGTAGAGTACTCTATTCTTTGCAATTCTGTAAGTTGTTGATATCTCTATACTGAAGATTTTAATATCTATTTTATATAAATTATATGTGACTAAATGATCCATCTGCATCTATCCATCATCATTTTTATATTGCTACATGCTCATTAAAACCTCAAGCTTAGAAATTGGATGCCCTTATGACAAAGTAAAATTCATCATGCTAATTGGATCTAGGTAGTTTGGACATTGCCCTGACTCAAATGAAGCCAAGTGCCATTAATGCTATGAATTTCTGCCCCTGTGGTTTATTTGAAATGATTCCCTATTGAGGGGCAATGCCACGCCATGTCACTGTTTTGGAGGTTCTCTTTCCAAATATTTCATTAATTAAACAAGTATCTCTAAAACACAGCATTTTCTAAAACACATGCTAATGAAGACATTTGATAGCTTGAGCATTGATACATAGTATGGACTACGTAAGGCGAGACTTCAGACAATGGGCTCCTGGAATCTGAGAATATAAGGAAACATTGGGCACGTGGTTTGAAATAACCCTTTTCATTTATAACCTCAGTATTGGAGAGATCACTGATCGAATCATATCTCTGAAAAAAATAAGCATGTAAGCTACTTCAGTATATGTGCCAAGTGGGATAAACAACGTAAATGAAAGCATAAAACCACTTGGGTGGTTAGCAGCCTAGTGAGTATGGAGGAGTCTATACTATGGGAGCCCCTTGACTCACGTTCACTTTAAACTTTGAAAGATGCTAACCTGAAAGAAACTGAAAAGGGGTACAGGATCCTGGGGGGACATAATAAAAGGAGCAGTAAACCATAAAAGAGAGAGAGAAAATTATACTGTCCACTCTTCCGTAATTTTTGTTCACCATTGCCTCAAAATATATCTATATCTATGAACAACACCGGTCTTGAATGCACATTAATATTGTATTCTATTAGGCACCTCATTCTCAGGTTTCATCGAATAAAAACACAACTGATGAAAAGCAAGCTGATAGTTGCCCGCTTTTTTATGGGGGAGGGGTTGTCATTGTTATTATTGATGATGATGCTCCTCTTTGCATTGGTAGCTGTTCAGTTTGTAATACACAAAAATGCCTTAGTCACATTAATGGAGTATAGGTACAGCTGATCATTAAAAGCCAATCTGCAGAGTCCCTGCAGCACATATGCCTGGAAAGAGAGGCATGAGGTGAAGTTGCTGCAGGGTCATGTGAAAAACGTGGGTTCCTGTGTTTTCTGGCTGCGTTTCATGTCAGCACTATAGGAAGCAGATTCAAAAATGCCATGTTTCTAATTTGCCTGGAGTATATGTATTTTTTTTGTTTTATGCAGGGAAATAGCTGATATGACTATGTTAGAGCTTATCGTGATGTATAAATATAACATTTTAAAGTGGGAAGATTCATTCCTTTTGGTCCATAATCAAGGCCCAGATCAGCGCTCAGCCACTTACGCCACTTCAAGTGTAGTGATGGCAAGCAAAGGTCACTTGAGGGGACCATCTGAGTGGATGATCCCCCGTTGGATGCACTGCGTGGAATAGTGCCACAGCCCAGTAGGCAGGAAGGAGCAGCCTCTTCTCATGCCTCTAATGATCTGTGAAATGGCATGAATCCAGGACATGGCTCACCCTGAGAGTCCCAGAGAAATTTTAAAAATATCCATCATAGAGTTTTCCTTTGTAAAAGATGTAACTTCCTCCATTCCTATTTCAATGTAGCCACTGCTTTGAAAACATATGAATTCCAACAGGCACTCTTAGGCTTGACACTGCGTCTGGGACCATCAGTTGTCAGCCCCGAGACAGATCTACTGTATATTGCTGCTGCCCTTTAAGGGTTGGCTTTAACTTCCAAGTTACAACTTACATATTTAAGTTTCAAAATATCCTTGTAATTCATGGGGTGACATTTATTTTGCTTTTAAGTAGTAGATCTCCTATAGGGAAGCTCAATTTTGTCTTGAAAGGAAAGCTAAAGAGAATGTATTTTAGTCTCTAATATCAGCTCATTGTGACCCTACTTGAAAAAGAACAAAACACTGCTCAATCCTATACCATTCTTAAAAAAAAATACTTAAATATAATGGCACTGTACTTAATTTCAAACATTTAAGAAAGAGTCTTGAGGCTTACTTTTAACTGTCAAAATGCTTATCCCTAACACAATATGTCACCTAGTTTCCTAGCACCTCAATTGTGAAATACAATGAGCACTGTGTGAGGAATTGTGGTCCCGGGTATGTCGACCAAGGAGACCTGGTGGTACAGTGAGTTACATGTTGGCTGCTAACTGCAAGGTCCACAGTTGGAATCCACCAGCTGCTCTGTAGGACCAAAGTGAGGCTTTCTGCTCCCATGAAGATTCACAGCCTGGAAAGCCTATGTGCACAGTTCTACTCAGTTCTACTCAATGGTTGCTGCGACTTGACTTGATAGCAGTGAGTTGGGATATAGACAAAAATATCCATATTAATCATATTACCCTACAATTATATCCCTGAGATTCCCCTCATAAAATAACTTTGAAAGCTCAAGAATGCACGCTCTTTGCTTAAAATGTTTATATATTTTCAGACCTTCATTTCTACATAGAATAAAACGGATGTTTTTCCTGCCATCATATATTCCACCATTCCATTATGTAAGCTAACATAATTTCTACCAAGTTCTATTCATGTAATGCATCCATCCAGGCTCAGATTCAGAGACAGTGAGAACATGAGGTATTTAAAATCGGCCAGTCTTCCTTCACCATGTAAAACTGCACTGTCCCTTCACAAAGATTTTTCATCTCTTCTTTACCCTGAGAAGAAGCCATCTCCTTCCCTCCTTAATCAAAGGTTTTCAGCTTCACGCCTGTGATCACACACACACACACACACACACACACACACACCACAATATCTACTCTATAACAAGAAATGAGGAAAACAACATGGAATTGGGAATCAGAAGACTTGGATAGGAGTCCACTTTCTGGCTGATGGGCCTCGGGCAAGTAGTGGCAAAATGGTAAACAACAATTTGGGGATTGATGTGTGTGAAAAGACTATACAAGCACTGTACTGTCAACATGAAATCCCACAGGCACCGTTTAAGTTCCTACAATTGCTGTTGCGTGGCAAATCAAAAAAGACTCAAAAAGGCTGACTATCCTGTGTAAGTCCTTGCCTTGCCAGACAGTGGCAGAGATGATTTTTTGTACTGCACGAGGCTGGTGATATGAATCTTGGTTTGCAAGCTGCTATCTCTAGTTACTCTCCAAGTTATTCTCAAAATCAAATGTCACTGGCTATGTGAGAGGACTGAAGAAGCAGGCAGTTATTGGCCTGACTTCAAAAAGCCCCGTCCAGGTCTATATGATGCTAGATAATGAAACGTGGGATGCAGCTCTTTCATATTATAAAATCATGATTTCTGTGGGGCTGAAAATCCCCAAATTTAGCTTTAATTACCATATTCTAAATAGTTATATCTAGAGACTCTTTCAAATCGTTGTCATGATAGGGAAATTTATTTTTCTTTAGCATCTCTTAACTCCAGGACAATTAGACTTGATTTGTGAACACACTCATTGAATAATAATGTACATAGCATGCATTCAAAAATAGTTACTATTAGTTTGCTAGGATTTACAAATTCTTCTATGTATTATGCCCATAGGATAGAATAGATGAAGACTCTACTCTCAGAAAGTTAAAATCTATGCAAGATAATATTAATTTATTATAAACTTATTTATAATATCAAACTAACCTGAAAGCAGACATTTAACAGAAATTAACAAGTGCTTAACAGAAATTAAAAGTGCTGTAACCTGATATTTTATAAATTGTATCTTTAAATTTGACAACTATTAAAATAAATGCAGTGTCTAGATATCAATAGGTATACTTTTTTAAAAACCTATATTTTCAGGTGAAAAGGTATACACACAAGTGGAAAGCTTCTGGGTTTAAGACCATTTTCAAAATGAAAATCTATATTAATGGAAAACTAAAATCATGCAAGATCAGAAGGGCAGCATTTGCCCAGAGATAGAGTTTTCAGGGCAGAAGGGGTAAGGGAAGAAGGGCGCATGGAGAAGACAAATGCAGGGAGGAGGTGGGAAGAGTGCTATTACATCCTGGGTATCCTAATCCATGTCAATCCAGGCAATCCACACAAAGCAAAATGTGTGTGAACTGCGGAATGCAAAAGCAATTTTATTCTGGAAACTTTCAACTAAGCCACATGAAAGTATAGAAGGGAAATAAATTAATTTAAATTTTATGTAGTCTATATATTTTCTTCAGCTATTACTGAGTATCTATGGACCTGTTCTGGAGACAAAAATACTGTGTCTACAGGTTGGCAGTTTGAAACTACCCAGTGGCTCAGTGGGAGAAAGAGCTGGAGATTGTTCCCATCAAGACTGCTGTCTGTCACATGGAATAAGGATGAGTTGGCATTGACTCGATGGTATAGAACAGCAACAGCAAAACATTCATTTCTCTTGCTGTGTTTTATGGGCTAAAAAAAATCAGATGGACCTTGGCTGAAAAAATAATGACAGAAAAATGTTTATTTGTATTTGATGGACTCTGCAAAGGTATTTGACTATATGGATCATAATTAATTATGGATAACCTAGAGGAAAATGGGAATTCTAGATTACTTGGTTATGTTTATGCTCATAGATCAACAGGCAGTTGTGCTAAAACGGTGGCTCTCAAACTTCCTAATGCTTCAACCTTTTAATATAGTTCCTCATGTTGTGGTGACCCCCAAACCTTAGAATTATTTTTGGTGTTACTTCAGAACTGTAATTTTGCTACTGTTATGAATCAGGTGACCCCTGTGAAAGGGGCATCAACACCCAAAGGGGTCGTGGACTCACAGGTTGAGAACTGCTGTGCTAGAAGAACAAGGGCATAATGCATGGTTTAAAATCTGGAGAGGTGTGTGGCAGGGTTGTATCTTCTCGCTATACTTGTTCAATATGCATAGTGAGCAAATCATCAGAAAGGCTGGATTATATGAAGAAGAATGAGGTCTCTGGACTGATGGAAGACTTATTAACAACCAGAGATATGCAGGTGACACAATTTTGCTTGCTGAAAGTGAGGACTTGAAGCACTTGCTGATGAAGATCAAATATTAAAGCCTTTGGTATATGCTACAACTCAATGTAAAGAAAACCAAAATCCTCATAACTGCACCAATAGGCAATATCATGATAAACAGAGAAAAGATGGAAGTTGCCAATGATTGCATCTTCCCAGGATTCACAATTATGCTCATGGAAACTTCAGTCAAGAGATCAAATAAAGCATTGCATTGGGTAAATCTGCTGCACAAGTCCTCTTTAAATAGTTGAAAAGCAAGGATATTACTGTAAGCCCTAAAGTATGCCTGAACCAAGCCTGAGTATTTTCACTTGCCTCATACACATGTGAAAGTTGGACACTGAATAAGAAAGACTGACGAAAAATCCATTCGTTTCAAATATGGTCCTGGCAAAGAATATTAAAATTATCATGAACTGCCAAAAAGACAAACTAGTCTGTCTTGGAAGACGTATGGCCAAGTGCTCTTTGGAGGCAAAGATGGCAAGATTTCATCCTGCATACTTCAGACATATTGCCAGGAGAGACCAGTCTCTGGGGAAGAGACTGGTTTGTTAAGTTCCGATGAGTGAGAGGAAGGCCAGGGCTAAGATGCCTTTGCACAGTGACGGGAACATAAGACTGATTGTGACGGTGGCCCTGGATTCGTCAGTGTGTTCTTCTGGGTACATTGGGCCAGTATGAGTCGGAATGGACTCAAGGACACCTAACAACAAATAACCGAACACCAGCAACCCAATGATGGAAACAAAAATCAAAAACTAAACACACTCTCCAGGATTAAGGAAATTGCCCCTTAGTGTTTCGAAGCATGTAAATCTTAACAGGATCAAACAGCCTCATCTTTTCCCCTTAGGGCATCTGATAGTGTCAAAATGTTGAACTTCCTATGAGTAGATCAATATATAACTCACTATGGCCATCAAAATTCAACAGTTAAAACCTAGGTGGATTTTCCTCATCTTCCCAACCCTTTCTGATGTATAATAGAGTTTCCTGAAACTCGGAACTTGTGCAACTTCTGAAACATTAATACAACCAGTAAGTAAAAAGGAGAGAAAGAATTCTAGGTCTAGCTTTAGCCCTATGCTCTTCCCACTACTCATAGACAGATGGAAGTGTTTCTACAGCTGGAAAGAATGTGGGAAAATATTCAAAGCTACTCACACAATCTGTTAAAAAGAGTAGAGTCTATAAAGTGAAAGGTATTGAAATGTGTCTGTTACCTCGATTAGGTAAAGTCTTCTTGTCCATCTTCACTCTCTTTTCTGTTAAGGTGTGTGCTTACTCTGTTCAGTCCTCTTTATGCCTCCCCTCTTTCCTCCCGCAGTCACTTTATGGCAAGTTTAATTTCCACTGAATGAAGCCTTTCCATGGGAAGTTTGGCCACTTCTGATCTGCTTTCAACACGATTACACAGTATATGCCACTGCCTAATTTAATACCTATGATCCCTTTAAGGAGCCCAGGTGGCTCTGTGACTTAGGCATTGGGCTAAGGTTGGTCTTAGGCATACCAGCAAAGTTGGCAATTAAAATAATCAGCCACTCCACCGGAGAAATATGAGGCTGTCTGCTCCCATGACATCTGCACTCTTGGAAATCCTATACAGGGTCACTATGAGTTGGAACAAGCTCTATGACATGAGTCTGGGTTTGTCCCCGCACTTCAACATTAGTTCATGCTAGAACAGTTTTGTGTTTCCAGTAGATTATAGACTTCTTAAGGGCCTATATCACATTTAAAATTTCTTCTTTAATTAAATAGCTGACATGTAAAGGAAGGAAAGACAATTGCCAACGAAACATTTAATTAATGTGGTAACTGAGCACTTAAAAATCTAGATATTAGCAGGGGCAATTTTACACAGTAATAAACATGCACAGATGCTTAAGGATTATAGAAGTGATAAGTAATTTGATTTTTCCTGAGATAACCTCCATCCTGTTGCATGAGTGGCTCAGATGCACAGTTATTGAGTCTAATCTGGCACTGTCAAGAGATTGCAATTATTTATAGTTTTCATTTCTTTCCATATAAAGTCTGAAATCTAATTAAGCATAATCCAGTCTTAATTCACTAATCAAATTTGTCTAATTAATGCAAAGTTGGATTTTTTTTTCAGTATGCTAGGTCGGCTCTATAGGACCGAGTCTGCTTTTCGAGTGCATGATGAAAGGGCATGGAAAGCCTTTTGAATCACAATATAAATATATACTTTACCTCAACAGGATTCGTTATCTCCTCCCCAATATAATCAGAGTTTCTGACAAAGTGCATTAATATTTTCTGTCATTTTCACCAGAGTATGATTCCCGAGGCAAAAAGAAGCCTGTTTATCCAGAGGATAGCCTATTTTTGCATCTCTAAGCAATGAAACTCTGGAGCCTTGGTGGTGTGGTGGTTCCAAGTAGGACAGTGATCCTCAAGGTCTGTAGTTCAAAACCACAAGTCACTCCACTGGAGAGAGATGGGACTTTATACTCCCGTAAAGTTATAGTCTGGAAACTCTTCCGGACAGTTTTACTCTGTCCTATAGCGTCCTTATGCATTGGCATTGGGTCTATAACAGTGAGTTTGTTTTGTTTTTAAGCGTCTAAAGGTTGTCTTTAAGAATGGTCAAAATAAGAAAATTCTAAAAAGTCTAGATGCTTTGTAATGACTACTAATGAGCAAGACAAGTGCATGTTTCCATCTATATTGTAAATAGAATGCTATGACATCTCCATCCATGGCCAGGGATCCTGGCAGCATCACTATATCAAATTAAATCATCCTCAAAGGACAGCAAACTGAGAGGGAGTGTCCTGAACAACCATAAATTTGTCTTTTCTCTCCTGAAGACTCTCATTTCAGGACTCTTCACTTCTAAATATTGATGGGAAGATGTATCTTTCCAACCTGCCCCAATCGTGCATGCAGAAGTGTGTGTCATTTGTCTTATAACGTCAGTAGTCACAAACCCAGAATATGCTACAATGCCTTTAGTGGGTTCTCTAAAAATGGAGTTGTCAAACTAATAATCTAACCATGAGTCCCCACATCCCGGCATCTGTGTCTCAATGGATATTAATTTATCACTATGTGCCAACATTGAGCCATGAACCCAGGACTGGAAATGTATTCACTAATAGAATGGGATCTCAGTCTTCCAGGGACTTCTGTTACAGAGGAGAACTGAACAATGTAATGATAGCAAAGTAAAGCTAGGACCCTAGCCAAAGGGTAGCATGGAACCATAACAAAACAAAAAGTATAACTTTGTTATAACTTTCAGTTGTTCAGAAAGACTACCTAGAGAGAGTTACCAGACAACTAAGAGCAATTGAGTTTACCCACGTAGTTGTCCTTTCTACAGAAATGAAAATAATACATGAAAACAAACTTAGCAAGTTGTATTTTTTTTATTTCAGAGAAAAAAATACTTGTAATAACAAACCCCTTACTTGCAAATTTTAAATGAGTTCTACAACATAATGACTTACCTGGATAAGTTTAATTAGGTAAAATTTTGAATCTAAAATAATTGAGTGTATAATCAAAGATGTCTGACTGGGAAATTGTTAGTGTACAAAATTTCTGACCATGTGTGCCCTGCTATTAACTAAAAGAGATTAAAAATAGGCAGAAGATATGAACAGACAGTTCACCAGAGAACACATTCAGGCAGTACACAGATATAGGAAGAATATGCTTGCAAGCACCAGCAATTCAAGAATTGTAAATCAAAACAACAATGAGATACCACAACACCTCAGCATTAACAGAAACATTTAAAAACAACAACAACACAGAAAATACAAATGTTTGTGAAGATGTCAAAAGAGCAGACCCCCCACGACACTGCCCGCGAGAGTGTAAAATGGTACAGGTACTACAGAAACTGGTACGATGCTGCCTCCAAAAGTTAGGAACAGAAATATCAGGTGACCCAGCAATCCCTCTTCTTGGATTATAGCTGAAACAAACAAGAGCCAGGAAATTAGTAGATGTATGCACATCGCTGTTCATCACAGAATTGTATATGATGATAAAAAGGTAGAAATAACCTCAGTGTCCACAGGTGAAAGAAGGAATATGCAGAGGGTGGTATATACACACAATGGAACACAACACAACATTGAAGGATAAAACTGAGTCTGTGAACTACCACATAGCATGGATGAACATGGAGGAAATGATGCTGAAGGAAATCAGCTAATCACAAAAGAAAAAACGCTGTAGAGACGACTCTCTTAAAAAATCAAGGTCAGATTTTCACAATAACATACTATTTTGATGGGTACCAGAATAGAAAGGAAAGGGAAGAAGTGGAAATCATAGGCTAAAAGGTAGACAAGTGTCAACTTTGGAAGAGAGATAATATATGCAAGGGAGGTTGGTCAAAAATGGTGGCAAACCAAGACACTGCACAGTTTGCAAGAGTTAAAGGTGACAGAGGCGATCATACGCAAGTCTGCAATAACTGTGACCTATGAATAGATGCTTAGATAGACATGGAGTCTGAATAGGAATGGAATGGAGAGGGAGAATATAGTCCAGGAGAAAAGTGTTTAGATATATTTGAGAGACAGTTGTTTATGTGGATTTATCTTTGCTACAAATATATCCATGAATATGGTAGAGAATAGAGTAGGCAGGTTATGAATACTTAGACATAAGCAAATTTCCTTGAGGGAGTAAATTACTGGTCACGGAGGGTCAGGACCATAGCCTTAGGGATCGTTAAAGCCTGTGGGCAGCACATAGTTTGTAAAGACATTCTACTTGTTAGATGACAACCGGTCGGTTCTGACTCAGCAACCTTATGTAGAACAGAGTGAAACACTGCTCAGCCATACAATTGTTGGAGCCCACTGTTGCCACCACTGTGTCAATCCACCTCATTAAAGATGGACCCTCGGTTTGCTACCCTTTACTTTACCAAGCATGAGGTCCCTGTCCAGGGACTGGTTTCTCCAGATAGCATGTCCTAAGTATGCGAGAAAGTCTCACCTTTCTTGCTTCTACAAAACATTCTGGTCGCACTTCTCCTCAAACAGATTTGTTTGTTCCGTTGGTAGGTCACGGTCTGCACACTAATGTTTGAAATCATTCGCCTTCAGTCTTCTTATTCAAGGTCCATGTTCATAGACACGTGAGACAAAGGAAAATCACATGGTTTGGGGCAGGAGCACCTCAATCTTCAAAGCAACAAGCCCTTGCTTTTCAGCACTTGAAAGGGATCCTGTGCGTCAGCTTTGTCCTTTTGATTTCTTGACTGCTACTTACATGAGCGGTGACTGTGGATCCAATCCTTAACAATGTCAATGTTCGCTCCATGTCTTGTCTACCAGTTCCGTTGTAAGGATTCTGATCTTCTCTAGCCTGAGTTGTAATTCCTATTGAAAACTCCAGTTCTTGATCTTGATCAGCAAGTGAGGCAAGCCCTCTTCGCTTTCAGCAAGCAAAGTTGTGTCATCTGCACATCACAAGTGATTAGTAATTCCTTCCTCCTCCAATCCTGATGTTCTATCTTCTCACTGTGTGGCTTGAGTATGAGGCTGAAGGGTATACCACAGGCATTTAAAATACCAGCAAGGTCATCTAAGTGAACAGCTGGAACACAGCTTCCAGATTATGCACAGACTATGAAGAAGGGAGACGCTGCCCGTGTCTGAGGAATTAGTACTTTATGAATAGCAGCCAAACTTTGTCAGGTACCAAAAACCTCACAAACAACATGGGAATATCCTACGTGCATACATGACAGGGTCTTCAAAACTCATCTGGGCTTCAATCATTTATCCCTCCCTGTTAGAAGTAAAGAAAAGTGATGAAAAATGGAAAAACATGGGGAAAGTCAATCTAATGTATTATGCAAATATCCCTTTCCACAATCCCGAGAGTGGAAGAACCAAGTGGTCAAATTTATTAGCCTATCGTCCCTTCTGGTAAAAACTGTACCACTTTCAAAATAATCGGCACCCCCTTTGGCAATAAGACACTTTTCTGTTATAGCCCATAATTTATGATAAAGTGTACCTGCTTTTATAGCACTCCCAGATCATTCTAGCACTTTCCAGGGAACAGTGTTGCCCCCTTTGGGAAATAATGAACTAGATGGTGTCTGCCCTCCACCATCAACTTTTCTGAACAGGTCATTAGAATGTCCTGGGCAGAGTAGGGCAGAAATGTGGGAAAAACTTAAAATCCTCAGAAATCCTAAGAGAAACCTGAGTTACTAGTAGGAAATGGATAGATGGGAATCACCCAAGTCTAAGACAGTTACCCTTTGGATTTGGAAGTGAACACTCCCCTGTGGTAAAATAATCAAGTATTTAAGAACTAACAGGCAATTTCAACCCCAGTGATGTCTTAGAGAATCTACTGGGCCAGTTCAAGCCAAGGCAGGAGGGTCAGCTCAGAAAATTATGACTACTATTATTTATTTGCTTGTTTATTTATGTATAATATTTTCATTGGGATATACTTCTCATAGCATATAATTTAATTGCTTAATTACATTAAGAAGACTTGTGCAATCATTACAATGCAATACTTTATCATTTGAGCTGCCCTTTGACCTATTTTGAAGTTGTTTCAGTTTTTAATATTTTATGCTTTCTTTTTGAATGAGGCTTTTCTATTTTGTCTAGTCATTGTTGATTGTTGTTTGTCTGCTTCCTGATTGTATTTCAGATGATTTTTCTTAGCAATTATTTTTTTGGAATTACAATGGTGAAAGCTTGATGCATATTTTTCCAAAGGACCGAGAAACTCATCAGGCCTTATTATTAAAGTGTTTTAAGGAAACAGAAAACTGAAGTGCTAAGAAAAAGGCCAGGAAACTTGTGCTGAGGAATTTTTTCTTGCAACATTGCACCTGCTCATTATTTAAGGCTAACAAAGGATGCCCAAGAAGAATGTCATCACTCCGTCCATCGCGTAGCCTGCAGCTCTGACCTTGCTCCCTCAGGTTTCTCTCTGTTCTTCAAAACCTTTCAAGGAAAGATGACTTGGCTCTTTTGATCATGGGAGAACTTCTTTTGACATAGTGAAAATTGTAAAGAATGTTTTAGGGAAAAGTGAGAGAGGGTGTAAACACTGCCTTCAGAAGTGCCTAAACATAAATGGAGTCTATTTCAAGAAACAATAGTTTATCATCTTGAAATCTGAATTCAACAAGCGGGTCTATGATTTTGCAGCAATACTTTTTGACATAACTTCCTAGAGTATGAAGAGGAGGAGAGATAAAAACATTTGCTATTTTGACAATTTGGTACCATTTTAGTAGCAGCTCTCTCTCAATAAAAAAAAAATCACACTTGGTTTCTAATCTGTGATTTTATCACTTCTGTAAAATGAGCTTTATTTTCACAGTCACTTAAGTTTTCATAATGTATAATCATTACCAAATTTTGTGAAAACAACAAAACTCAAATGCTGAAGGCATATGTGCATTAAGGGAATTTGTTGAAGCCCTGTCCTATTTATGTACATAACAGCTTATGAAACATATATAATATGCTACTGATAAAATAACACACACTCATTGCCATCAAGTTTATTCTGACTCAGGATCACCGTTTGAGCAGAACAGAACTAACTGCCTCAGTGGGTTTCTGAGACTAGAAATCTTCACAGGAGCAAAAAACCTCATCTTTCTCTGGGCTGGCAGCTAGTGGGTTTGAACTACTTCTCTTGTTGTTAATAAATAGCCCAATGTGCAACCCACTACACCCCCAAGCCTACCTACCAAATAGAGTTATTTAGAGTTGTTCTTCATGTGGGAGCTTTAAAACATCCACGAGAAAATGACATTTTTCTATACCTTTGAAGCCTCCTTATATGGGCTCTTGTCATTACTTCCCCCCCCCACCATTGATAGGTTAAACGTAGAGAGAGATGAATTCCTAGTGGCATCGTGGTTAAAAGTCTTCAGCTGCTAACAAAACGGTCAGTGGTTTATAGTTCGATTGTTCAATTACATCAAGAAGACTTGGGAAATCATCATTAAAATGCAATGAGAAGGAAATGCAGGGACAAAAAGTCGCGGCAATTTACTGTCATAAAGATGATGGCCTAGGAAACCTGGTGGCACCGTTCTCAACTTGAATATAGGGTGGCTGCAGGTCAGCATTCACTTGATAGTTCATACCTACAGAGAAAGTCAATTTCAGCTCATAGAACAGAGTAGAACTGCCCCCGAGGGTTTCTAGGGATATACATATTTAGAGGAGCAGAGATCCACCTCTTTACCCCATGGTACTGCTGGCGGATTTGAACTGCTGGCATTTGGCTGGCAGCTCCGCTGGTAAGCCCCCAGGGCTACACACGTAAACACACACACAGCTATACTAATCATTCTAGCTTTGCAACTGCATGATTTAATTGTTATAGACCTGCTCCTAATAATCTATAGGACGTGAATGAGTGACGAGGTGAAATCAAAGCATAGCAAAGCACAGCGATATAGAGTACACTATTAACTAAATGTCATAAAATCAATTCCAACTAATAGCCACTCCAGTGGTCAGTGTAAAAATGTGTTTGCAATGACTGATTTTCTAAAAAAGCAGACCACCAGTAATAAGCTGAGAATCTTTTTCCACCGGGAAGTAATCATTCTTTTTGGAAATTAGTGGGCGGAATTACGTGCCATAAGGAATACTACCAACAACAACGTTGTGCATTTAATCACTTTCCTATATATGTGAATGATGAGCAGCAATGCCAGCACTCTTTCTAAAACAAAAGCACACCTATGTTTTACCACACTGCCATGGAGTCTGTGCCGACTCATTGCAACTTTGCATGGCACAGTCTAACTGCACCCTAGAGTTCCCGAGCCTGGGAATCTTTACAGAAGCAGAGAGCCTCATTGGTCTCTTGTGTAGTGCCTGGTGGTTTCAAACTGCTAACCTTTCAGTAAACAATCTTCCCTTTTTCCCTGTGTCTTTTTGTCTAAATGGAATTTCTTATTTTTTTCCTGGTTTTCACTTTCTCTAACAGCCTGGCAAAATATCATCAAGGTTGAGGTGAATTGTCACACACAAAAGTCCTGACTGCTTCTCCTCAGAACTTAATGTATGTGGATGAGAGTTGCAGGAAGGCAATAGGGAAGAGTTTCAGAAAAAAAATAACTGTGATTTCCCAAGTCGATCACTTACTAGGTATAGCGCTACCAGGACACACACAACACACACACACTCACACACACCAATCCTACTCCCATAATGTCTATGCCGACCCACAGTGACCCTCTCTGACAGGCTAGAACTGCCCCGGTGAGTTTCCAAGACTTTAACTTTTGATGGATATAGAAACCTCCATTTTTACCCTCAGAGGAACTGGTGGTATTGAACTGTCAGTCTTGTTCTTAACAGCTCAACATGTAACCAAAGCTTATAATATTGTACCAACCTTAATTCCTTTTGAGTGATTACAACTTGCCTTCAGTGTTACCTCTAAGGCTTTCTAATTTTGTAAACTAATTTATACCTCATTTAAATTTATTTTTCTATTATTAACAATAAAGTTGGCTGTGTATTATAATGTGTTCATTAGATTTATCTCTTTACTTCAGTGTGAGTTATCTATTATTAGGAGTTGACATATTTTCAAACTAAATGAATGTACATGCATGTCTGTGTGTATGATCTATTGTACAATATTAATGGCATGTATAGTTCTCTGAGATAACATTGCATATGGAAAACGTATGCATCAATGCCCTGGTGTCTTCTTATACAACGGCTTTCTAAATACATTGAAAATGCATACTAGAAAAAAAGCAATGAATGAATTGAAACAATTTTGCCCAAAAACAAGCTCAGACAATCAGGTTATGACATGTTTGAACAAGATCTACTCCGAGGTACTAAGAAAGGTAGGACATCATTTTGAAAAGAGTCCCTTTCATTACACAATTAATTCTGCTAAAACCAGAAAAAATGGAAGCTAATAATAAATAAATATTAAATTTATGATGAAGCATGGGTGGATAAATGGCTAAATTGCCATTGCTTAACAAAAGTGTATGGAAATCATGACCAAAGTAATGAGCAGCGAATGGTGAACTCATTTGAAGAAGAGAGGAGATAGCTCTGAAGAGGAAGCCCCTGCTGTAAACATTCACTTAATTTGTGAGTCAGGAATCTTGTCTGAGCCCTAACTGAAGACGCCCAAAAACTGACCATGGAAACAATCTCCAACCCTATCATCGTCTCAGCCGATGCAGCACACACAGTTCTAACGGAAGAGTTAAAACTGAGTACACTTTCTGTTTCTGGAGTCCCACAACTGTTGCACTCTGATCTGCTGAAGAAAAAAGCAGATCTTTTCATAGGAATTTTAAGCCAGTGAGATCAATATTCCATAGCATCTCTCTAAAGCATTTTCCCAGAGATGAAACATGACTATACTAGTAGGATCCGGAAGACAAAGAGCAGCCAATGGGATGACTCTCAAATAGTGGAAGTCATCAAGTCGATGCAAAAATGGCTGAGTCAAAAGCAAGCAGGTTTTTGAGATATTCAAGGCATTTTGCTTGGTGATGGTCTTAGAGCAGTGCTTCCCAAAGTGGGTGATACTGCCTTCTGAGGAGAGCTGGAACAATCCAGGGGTTTGCAAAAGCGGATACTTATACTTCGTCCTAGATTATGGACTAAAGTACAAAGGTTTTTGATTGTCAGAAGGTCACTTATGAAAAGGGGACAGTAGGGTGAATAAGTGGGAATCTATGTCCTAGAGGGCCAAGCACATGAGCTGCTCGGGAGAGTCAGAGCTTTCGCAGAACAATGCCTGGAAAGATTAACTAGATAAAGATAATCCATCTCCACCATGATAATGCTTTTTGCTTACACCTCTCTTCAAATAAGGCAGTTTTGCACAACTTTTCATGGGAAATCACTAGGCATCCAATTTGAAGGGGTGGACTTGGCTCCTTCTGACTTCCTTTTTGCTTTTAAATCTTAGACTGGCTCTAAGGTGTTATTCATTTAATAATGTAAAAAATTCTTCCCTGAGATGGTTAAATTCTCAGGTCTTCTGTTCCTGTAATAGATAAGGCTTTGTGTTAGTTTGGCTGGTCCAGGATTCTCAACTGTTTGGAAGTTAAGACATAATAATTCCCTTTGTAGGATCTAATTTATTGTAATCAACTCCATAGTGAAATCCTCTTAGAAAAAGCATTTTCTTAGGGATGTGGTCTGTTTCCCCACCACATAGAACCCATGCTATGTGCTGGGTCTGTATCCTGCATCCAGCTCATCATATAGCCTCACTCTTTGGACATGAGCCAGTGACCTGTGATTTTTGCTAGCTAACCTGAGAGTTGTCAGCTGCCAGCTATTTACCAGTTGCCCTTGTATTTGTTTGCCTTTGCAGCCAAATGACTTCCAAGCGACCTGCCAACCTTGGGGCCATCAGCTCCTGCAGCTACAGGTGTCAGCAGAACCCTCCAAGACAACATCTAGTCTATGGACTTGGAACCTGCCTGCCTTTCAACACTATAAACCATTTCCTTCACATGAACTCACTGTGTAAACACATATGTAAGATTCACTGGTGCTGCTTCTCTAGAATCCAGACCACACAATTATTTAGGATTGAACTGAATGGTTGGCATCACTGCCTACAGAAAAAAATGTCTTGACCTTAAAGAAATTTATGTTAAAGAATGACATATTTTATTTATATCATTTAATTCCACCTTTTTTTTTTTAGGCATCACTGCCCTCAGGTGGTGGGAGTAGGAGGCCCAGCCTTTGCTCCTGGGAGCCGGAATTGAACCTCCATCCCAGTGGGCCGCAGTCCCGCACACAACCACTACGCCACCGGGGCTCAGCCTAATTCCACCTTTTTAACAAACATTTTTAAGTGCTTTCAAAATTCTCACACATGTAACTTTTCCTGAATTTTAATTAGTAATATAGATCAGCACAGGGTATACAGAATTTGAAACATTTGATAATGCAACTAAAACTATAAGTATAGAGGAATGAATAAACAAGCTCTAGTGCCTTCATACTATAGAATTGTATACATTGATAGAAAACAATGATAATTCTCTTAAACACTTAAGGAAGACATAGACGAAACTAGAGAAAGCTATGCTTAGTAAATTTAGCCAATCTTACAAAAGTAGACATTTAATATCACCATGGTTGTAAGGAAAAACAAAGATGAAATATATTCCAAAGAGACTAGGGATGGGATTGGGAACAAGGATGGCAGCAGAGGGGTTAAAAATGAAAGATTTAATATGAACAAAAGAAATAAATAAAATTCATTTCATGAAAACAAACAAACACTCCACATTCCTTACCCCTGAGATCTAAATATTGGTCTGAGTGGCTTAAAAAGAAGGAAAAGTAAAACTGAAGTGGACATTGAGTCTTTAATGACAGTCAAGTTCATTTCAAACATAAAAAAAAAATGATTTCCCACCCGCACACTATCGGCCCCCCTGCCTGGGAGATAAACAAAAGAACCTATTGGGAAAGGGAAACACAGTCAGTGTAAGAAAATTATGAAATTATTACTGGTAAAATTATAACAGTTCATAATTTATCAAAGATTCAGGGGCGGGGCATGGTGAGAGAGAGAAAAGAGGAGCTGATACCAAGGGCTCAATAGAAAGTTGAATGATGGCAACATATCTGCAAGAATGCCTGATACAGTTGGTATATGGATTGTTATAAGAGCCTCAAATAAAATGATCTAAAAAAGTGATGTCTAACTGAATTAGACCTAACTGCACCCCCTTATGAATTAACTGAATTCAAGAAGGTTTCAAATAACTTGAAATGACCATCAGAAGGAGACCTGGTGGCATGGAGCATAAAGTGCTCAGCCAATCTGTAAGTGAAAGATGTGGCAGAAAATCCCCCAAATATCTATCGTTTTAAAAATTCTGAGACAGTTCTACTCTGTCTTATAAGGTGATGAGTTAGCATTCACTCAATGACAATGGGGTATTTGCAGTGATCATTTTGAATTCTAAAACGCTTTCTGTGGAGGCTTGGTTTTAACAATTCATGTAATAAAAGGAAAGTGTGATGTTACAATTGGACAACAATTAACATGTGCCAACTCTTAATTGACTAAAGCCATAGAAGGTGCACTGGTGGCATTGTTGCTAAGTTTTAAGACAACTAACTGCAAGTTCAGGGGCTCAAACCCACCAGTTGCTCCTCAGGTCAATGAAGAGACTGTCTGCTGCCATAGTGAGTTTCAGCCTTGGAGTTTTTAACTAGGGATGCCGTGAGTCAGACTGATCTCCACATCAGTTTCTCTGTGATTTGGTGTGCCTTATATATGTAAAGTCTAAATTATTGGAATTGACATTCTAATCCTGATAATGTCAGACCATGGGAGTCAGAATTATGGGCTTTCATTCTGGACATCATTATCTGAGTGTGAGGGTTAATTCAAGTCACTAGTTTTTTGTGTAATGCTAGAGCTTGTATAAAAAAGGTTCTAGAAACAATGTAGGGAAAGTTGTTTTTTGTTGCTCAGTTTAAGAAAGTACTCTACAAGGTGTAAAAATTTTTCAAAATATAAAAGGTGTGAGGTGTATTGCAAACAGACTATATTTTAGATTAGTCAACTCTTTTATTCTTATATAAACAACAGATGCTATTAAAGTTTTGCATACTGTACAACTTTTGTATATTTTTTCCAAAAGTGTGCTAATCCAATAGTCTTTACAGATTACTTAACTTCCATTTCAGTTTCTTTCTTGTCCAACAAATTCAATGTTAAAGTATTGTCTTAGTATCTGTTGACAAAGAGATATGCATGCACTGAGCAAAACCCCACCACATCCCCACTCCTAGCCTACCCTCACACTTTTAAAGTAGCCCCTTTCCTGGAAGAATTCCTCCCCTCCCCTGTAACCTGAGTGCTCCAGTGCAGGAAAGAGCTCCCTTTTTAAGCTCTGGAAGCAGGCTTTTCCAGGGTAGCCAGTTCTAGCCAGGCGGCGCATGGATTGACATTATTCAAGATCAAGGCCAGCACACAGGCACCCAGTGCATCCCACCAAGCCATCTGGCTGGCCAACTGCCATGTTTGAGCCAGTGTGATAGCCATGAGTGCAGAAGATTGCAGTGGCCTCACTCAGACAATCCACATCCAACTGGCCACTTGAAGGCCCTGTGGGGCCGGCACCTGCAGTATCCTCTCAATCCACTTCACATGGGACTGGCACTGTGGAATTCAGTTGTGCATGGGCACATCACATATAGATTGGCCACAAGAAACTCCACTGCTCTCAGGACTGGCCGTGAACTGCCTCAGAGTAAATGTTTCTTTTCCAATTTCCTAGGGGTACTACCAAACTCAATCTGTGATCTCTTGACGATAGCTTATACCTTAATGACACAAATATGATCAAAGGCAATGTTTTTGGACTCGTGAATGAGACTGAAATTCATTTTGGTAAAGGCCATGAGACACACACAGTGTATACCAGAACGTTTCCATATGATTCTATTCCATGTGTTGTATGTGCGTGCACCTACAAGGGTGTACAATTTGGCAAAATAAAGTCAGTCTTGTAACTATCCAACCAAGAAATTATTTCCTCCCTCATTTCCCTCTTTTCAAAATCAATCGACAAAAGTACATTGAATATAAAGCATTAATATTCCAGCCACTGTGATGGTGTGAGAAGTCCTTGGGGTAAGATACAGTCAAGCGATTCCTCTCATCATGCAGGAATTCAGTCTATTGGAATGGACTAGGCATGGAGTCCTCGGGGGGTGCAAACAATGTAGTGTTCGACTGCTAACAGCAATCCTGGAGCATCGAACTCGCTCTGAGGTACGTCCTAAGACAGGCCAGGCAATCTCTATCTGATCAGTCACAAATCAGTCTGTAAGGTTTACACATACATACATGAATGCATAGATTTGGTCTTGAAGGTAGATGATGAAAGATGATAGCCAGCTAGTTAGCTAGCTAGATGACAGATAGATAGATACATATACACAGACCCACATACAAATAAATATGCATGGAGTTCAAAACACTTGTGAAAAAATGAATTTTTTTTCACAAAAAACACACATATACATATATTTATATCAGTTTGCTATATACATATACATATATATATAAAACACACACCCACACATAATGCACAAGAATGTGACCATACATTTGAAAGCCAGCATCGGTGTCGAATGGGGCATTATTTAGATTTTGCCACAAGGGAGCCCAGGTGGGGAAGAATCGAGCTGGCAACTACAATGTTGGCAGCTCAAAGACACTCTGCCTGAGGAAGAGGGCAGCTTTCTGTTTCAGTAAGGAGCCACCGTCTCGGACGTGCCCAGAAGCGGTTCCGCCCTGTCCCGTAGGGTCACCGTGACTCAGAATCTACTCGAGGGTCGTGAGTGGGATTTATAATCACACGACATATTTCAAGGAGCCTGCTGCATTGCCCAGTAAAGATTGCACTGCTGAATGCAAGGTCAGCAGTTAGAATCCACTAACCACTCTGGGATATTTTTTGTCAAGGTGCAAACCCCTATATTTGGTCTTTATGGGTCAGAAATAACACAGTGTTAGCGGGATCCTTCTTTGGAAAAAGGATGTGCATAACCTTAAAAACCAACTCACTGCCATCACGTCAATGCTGCCTCGTAGCAGCCCTACAGGTCAGGGGAAAACTACCCTCTGTGAGTTCCCAAGGTCCCTCTTTAGGGGAGTTAAAAACCTCATCTTTCATGGGGTGCCTAGTGGTTTAGAACTGCTGGTCTTGTGGTAGGAGCTCAATGAGTAACCACTATACCATCTTGAAAGATGTGTATAAATATGGGAAATTAGAGAAAAAAGAAAAAAAATTAGGAGTAATTTAAAATACATTTTAGAACATTAAAAACAATGAAAAATGTTCAAAATGATCTGAGTCCTCCCATCATCACCACCCCCTCAGTTCTGACTTACAAATTGTCCACTGAGAAAGGAAGTGTTACCATATTTCAAAAGGAAAAACAGAAATAAAATTATTTTCATTAATTATAAATCTATAGGTCAGGGTGCCAGTTCACTACATCTCCAGTAGCCCTCAATGAGAAAATATTTTAAGTTGCTAAAAAAATAGGTGATTAAACAAAGATAAGTTCATTTTAAATGGGGAAAGAATGAAGGGTTATAGAAGTGATCAAATTCCAGTGGAGGGTTAACTATAGTGGTACAGGTATAGACTATGCAATGCAACTAATAAGGCTCTGACAGGGAATAAGGATCTGACATTTGTTTATGACCCCTGCTTTCTATAAGGGTTTAGTAAGTCCAAAGAGGCTCGTTCCATGAACTTGGAGAAGTGCTGAGGAGGCAACCAATGTCTGAGCAGATGGGATACTCCTGAGTGTGCTTACCCGTTCACCTGGGCTTCCCAAATGGTTCATAAGTACCCTGTAGGGATGGTGTAACTGCTTCCGTGAGTTTCCCAAATTAACTCTTTACATTGTTGGAAGAAAGCAAGACCAAACTCGCTGCCACCGAGTTAGTGCTGACTCTAAGGGACCCCTCTGTGGAGTTCGGAGTCTGTTAGCTGTTTACTGGAGTAGAAAGCCCAGTCTGTCTATGGACCTGCTGGAGGTTTTGAACTGCTGACCTTAAGATTTGTGGTCCAATACATAACCACTACTGCAAAAGAACAAAAGCCACAGCTATCGTTACTATTCTCAGAAAAGGTGTTGGCGATATCAAATCCTGCCAATTACTCAAAGCAATAAGGAGTAAGGAACAATTAGATTTAGTAATTTGTGAGTCACTGATGACCTTCGTGGACACAGTGATGCTGGAGTGGTGATATGGAAGGAGAAGAGAAATAGTAATATAAATAGAGGGTGCTGATGCAGAACGTTTGCACTGTTGATCCTAAGAAAAGAAAGAAAAGCATATTGTGACAGTTTGAAAAATGAGGCCAGCAGTTTAAACATGGCGGCAGTTCTGCAAGAGAAAGATGAGGCTCCCTGCTGCTGGAGAGATTTGCAGTCTTGGAGACCCTCAAGAACAGCTGAATGCTGCCCTGTGAGTCAGAATTAATTTCATAACCGTAATTTGTTGCTGGTGGTGGTGTTTAAGTTAGAGAGCCAATTATTTCTCAAGCTAGGTCACACTAAGTCTCCTCGACATTTGGGAAGAAGCTAGTGAACATGGATTTTACAGGAGAGGGGAGGTGGTATTCTGGTATCAAAGAGAAAATCTAAAAGGAAGATGCTAAGAAACAAAGTGGGGTCACTTCTCTCGTTCATGTGCAAATGACAAATGAGCTAGGGGTTGGAATGCTATCTGAAAAAAATGAAGGGTGCACATCCACCCAAATGTGTCTTGGAAGAAAGGCCTGATAATCTTCTTCTGGGAACATCAGCCCTGGGGGACCCGAGGGAGCTCAGTTCCATTCTGACACACTTGGTTTTGACCCGAGGCAAAATCTACTGAGTGGCAAGTGTGGAAGTCTGGGCTCCTGATCTTTATTAATATTGAGTGCAGCTCTCTGAAAAGCTATTTAAAAGGCTAGACTATCTCTTTGAACACACACACACACAAGCACAATTTGCAAATAATTGCGATAATTCATCTATCTAATTTATCTATGAACTAATCCTCTCCCATCTTAATGGTCCATAAAGCAGCAACCCACCCCTGAATCCATTCCAACTCATTAGTAGTCCTATAGAAGGTTCCTAGGAATCTTTACAGGGGCAGATGCCTTCATGTTCTTGTTTTGGTTTGGGTTTTCTGCTGTGTTACTGAAAGATTTATATCACCAAACATGTGACTAGCGGCCTGATACATAACCCATGCTGCCAACATCGAGCCTAGAAATTTATCCTCTCATAGGACTTAGATGGCTTCACGAGGTCAACAGTTTGAAGCCGGCAGCCACTCTAAAGGAGAAAGACGAGGGTTCCAACCCCTGTAAAGATGGACAGTCTTGGAAATCCACAGGGACAGATCTGCTCTGTCATACAGGGTTGCCACGAGTCAAAACTGACGGGAGGAAATACCTGGTTGAGACTTAGAAATATAGCAACCTACAGGACCCAATGTACCCAATTTTTTGAACCATAAGACGTACACACACACCCAAAGTGGGGAGAAAACAAAGGTGCGTCTTCTGGGCCAAAGGTATGGTACTATTTAGTTCAGAATATTTTTTTTTCTTGCTTTCCTGCTCTAAAAACTTGGTGTCTCTGATGGTCAGGTGCATCTTATGGTCTGAAAAATACAGTAAGCATGCCTCTGTATTTCTGAGACTGTGTAGAAAGCCTCGTTTTTCTCCCACACAGTGACTGGTGGTTTTAAACTGCCCGTCTGGCAGCAACCCAACCCATGACCTCCCATACCACCAGGGCTCAGAATTGGCTCAATGGCAGTGAATTTTTGTTTTGAAGACTTGAAAATAATGCCAACAAATGCATGTGGGATCTTGTATATATAAATTTAAATGAGTAATTTAATGGGAGGTCATAAAACTTTCTATGAAATATCAGCACATTTATATCTACTTATTCAGAACAGATAAATGACCTTTAAATTCCAAATGTAAACAATTCTTTAAGTGATGATAATAGCTCAGAGTGAAAGTTTTATATGGCATAGAATATGTCATAAATCACAAATTTAGTTCGAACTATGTGTTGAATGTTTTCCAGGCATTTTTAAAATATTTATAAAAATTACATTTGATAGGTGTTATTTACCCATCTTAGCACATAAAATAGAAGCCAGCGCTCATGCATATAAAGTTAACTTGTACATTATCAGGATACTCATTCAGATCAAAAGTCCAGAAGAGATTTTTTTCTCCCTAAAACAAAATCGAGGAACCAGTCCTGATTTTTGGCAATCCTTATTTTTCCCTCCTCTTAATAAAGATAGGAATATTCTAGGCCAATACATACCAAATATAATGCATTAGTAGAATTAATGTATGGTTAATAAAGATTGCCCTGTCCCCCAATGCTCCCCACTCCCCACCCTGACCAAAATGCAAAGAACACTATACAAAGAAGGAAAGGCCTAGTTTAAAGGTATTATAATTATCCTTGTAATTTATTCTTTAAACTCTGAGCTTTTGATAAGGTTGATCATTATTTACTTGACATTCTCCCCAGCTCTTGGCTCCTGTGAAATTATTCTTGCTTCATTTTCATCTGAACTCTCTGACCCATTTTCCATTAGTCTCCTTTGTTTTTCCTCATCCTGCCTCTCCTGGGTTTCACCCTCTGCATTCTTTTCACTCTTCGTGTGCTTACCGAGTGACTTCATCCAACCCATCATCTGACTAACATCAAATAACTGTCTTCCACTTAGATTGAATCCAAGATATCCAGATACACCTTTCGAATTGCCTACTTTGTACCTCCATTTAGATGTCGTTACACTCCTTATAATCATTATAAGCTTAACCATTGAAACACACCCCTCCTCCTATATCCTTTTCTCAGTTAAATGCACCCCTATTTATTTTCCCAAACCTTAAAACTTGGTACCCCATTCCTATTCTTACCACTCTTCTTTCCAACACTTTCCCACAAACATCCAATCAATCACAAAGTCCTTTCAAGATTACCAGCTTAATATTCTTGAAAATGCATGGTTCGCTCCCTCTTCAATGCTTCTACTTCGGGTCACATTTTTATCATTCTAAAGCATATAACTGCAAGATTCAATCAACCGTTCTTTCTTCTCGTTTTGTTCCTTTCCAATTAATTCTCTCCCTCAAAACCAGACTATTTGTTATAAAATGTGGACTTGATCATGTTATTATGTATACATCCTTGAGGCCCCTTTTGTATTCATTCTGTAGGGCTTCCTTATAAAGACGACCAACCCCTTGTGAATTGGTCTTGCACTGCCTTAACCCATCTCTTTTTCCCTTCAAGCTCCACAGCACAGCCCCTGTAAACCATGTTCACCAGCTCCAGCACACTGGCTCTTCCACACGTTGCTGTCTTCTTGTGTGTTGTTCCTTTGCCTTCCTCTTTTGCAAATGTCCAAATTAGAGCCTTCCCAATCAAATTGGGCAGCTTCTCTCCTAGGAAGTCATGCCAGGGTTGGTATAATTATTTTTTCTGTTATTATTTCTATCAGCACTGTTTCTCCCACAAACAATTGAATATTTGGGGGTGGGGACAGGGGTGGGGTGGGGAGGAGATCTGTAACCCAGTCCATTCTGACTCTTAACAACTCCAGGTGTTACAGAACAGCAGAACAGAAGTGCTCCATGGGTTTTTCTTGGCTGTACTCTTAAAGGAAGCAGATCACCATTCATTTTCCCCAAGATGCCACTGGGTAATAAAACCACCAAACTTTAGGTTAGCAGCCTACCACAAACATTCTGCAACACCTAGGACCCTGGCAAGGAGCCTCAGTGGCACTTTGCTTTATGCATTGGACTGCTATCCACAAGGTCAGCAATTCAAAACCACTAGCTTCTTAATAGGAGGAAGATGGGAGCAGAAGCTCCCTTAAAGATCTACAGCCTCAGAGATCCCAAAGGAAAGTTCTACTCTGTCCTGGAAAGAGAACCGCAATCAACTCAAAGGTATTAAATTTACTTTGGGCTAGAAAGATCTCACAGAAGTCCTGTTGGCTTAAGGGGGCTAAGCTAACCCAAAGGTTGGTGGTTGCAACCTATCAGTCCCATGGGACAAAGATGAAACAATTTACTCCAGTAAAGAGCTCCAGCTGCAGAAACACTATGACACACAGTTCTGCTCCATCCTAGAGGGTTACTGTCACTCAGAATAACTTGATCGAATCACTTTCTCCCTCCTATGTAAGCTAATCCAGTTGGAAATATTCCCTATTTAACTAAGGAGACTAACAATATACACTTGATCAATTTTATTACTGATTTCCTGTTGCTCATCTGAAACTGAAAAGCACAATCTCAGAAACAGAACACCTGTGAAATACAAAAATGATCTTCAAAATTTCAATCCTCATGAAAATTGCAGTTTAAAAATAAGTCAATATTTTACAGAAAATGCCTTTTTAAATGCTGATGCCTTTTATAGGATTTCTAATACAGTTGAATTAAATAGTAATGATAGTGATGGTTCTATTAAATTTTATCTTTTAGAAAATCTATGGGCAGATTAGTTCAACATTTGGGCCAAAGTAAGCATGCACAGTCTTTTCTATAAAAATGTCTTGATTCGTCAACTATTTTTTTAAATTATAAGAAGACACTACTTCTCTTAGCTATTACAAATATTTTCCAAGACTATATTCAATTTAGTATTTGTATGCAAGAAGAGCAATTTTGGTTTAATCTGAAAGGCAATTGTGTGATATCTTAATAAAATAAAATTTCTCATATTTGTTTCTGTAAGTATTGCAAAAAGGGAAAGAAAGCTGTCAAAATACTATTTTTCCTTAGAAACATGGAAGTTAGACTGAGCAATAAGTTTATGTTCAGAAGCCAGGTTCAGAAGTCAATAGTATATCAACTTTATAGATAGAGAGAATGACTTAGGTTGCTAAAGTCGTCTTAGAGCACTAGGTTAATTTCTGGTATCAAATCAGTCCCACAACATAACCACAGCTCTTTATTCTTTAAACTATCGTTCTTGCCTGTAAGGATATAAGCCATACCATAATTTAGAATAGCCTGCCCTAGTGAGGACCGTGACACACAGTCCAGACCCTTTAGTTCTACCAGAAACCATGATGGACAAAGTGCAATTAAATAAACTTAATCAGTCACATATTACACCTTTAAGCTAATCTAGTAAGAAAAAAAATTATGTTGCATCACTCTGCAAAATGAGTTCCATCCAAATTCTCCAGAAAATAAAGTCTCAAAATCTATTTTTACCCTTTTTTCACCCAGAGGCACAGAGGCTGTCTTGTACCCTCCTGTTTACCTGCTTACAGCTCACCTTTACTTAGGCTGGAAAGTCACACATGGTCAGAACATTCGACAAACACCAATCACCTGACCAACGCTCCCTAACTCTGAAAATTGATTGATTCCAGATTTTTGCTTACATTTTTTAAAGGACATCCAACATACTCATTTGTCCAATGACAAGCTAATTCTCTTTTCTTCAGTATAAAGCATCTTATATTTACAAAAAACATTTAAAATATTCAAAAATGCCTACATCTGATTGATGATGTATGATCATGAAAAAATAGTAGCTAACTGACATTGTGTCACACTCAGATTTAAAAAATGATTTACGATTTATAAAATGTTCATTTTCTCAATCCTAATATGTAAAAGAATAGGATGCTAGCGAGTGTACACTTCAATCTTTCTACTTTTATTCTGCACCCAGATCCTTATCAGTTTCTGCTATTTACAGGTTCTCCATCAGCAACACTTGATTTTATACCCTACTTTCATCCCACCAAGAAAACACCACCAGCGGGAGGCATCCCAAACGGGGCTAAGAAATGATACAGAGATGAAAACATTAGCACTTGATAGTGTAATATCTCCCAGGTAATGAACAAATGCACCAACTTTAGAATACACAAGAACTTAGATGTAAACAAAATAAGATAAAGACAGAAAGACATTTCCATCAAATTTAAGAAAATCTTTCAAAATTTATTGCAAGTAATAGTTCATATTATAAAGTAATTTACTGTTGACAAAGTCCATCCCTGTATATATTAGATCATGGATTATTTTTAAAGTTAGCACTGTTTCTGTTGGCAGAATGCTAGGAGGTTCTTGAAATAAAAAACACTATTAAAATAGACAATACTCATGTATTAAAGGGAATACTTTATAATATTTGAAATGTTGTTATCCATTTTAAAACTTGGAACACAAAAGTTAAAAAATAGTAATGGGTTTGCAAAACTTACTACCCACAGATCTCCCTCTAACTTATATGCATCTCTGTTTAATATCTCCCTCCTACTTTATTGTATTACAGATTACATAACTAATCACAGCAAATCATTTGATGAGTAAGTACTCATAGAAACTATTGTGTTCTTGTAAAATGTCATGATTTTGTGATTTCAAAAAATATCAAATACTTTAAACTCCTTATTAAGCCAAGTTCTAGGATAAAATCCTAGAAGAAAAACCAAATCTGAAAGGTAGTTTTCACATCATCATTTTAATGAACTAATAACAAATATCAATTTAAGGAAAGAAACAATAATAACACCCCACTGGCTGTTCAGTGGATTCCAACTCAAAAGATTGCTGTGAGTATAACATTACTTAAAACAATTAATTCACTAGATAGCCTTCAAATACCAAATTCCATGCTTCTGGTTTCCATTTTCCCCTCTTTAGTACACTTTCTTTGGCCAAGAAAAAAAAAAAGAAAATGAAATTATACCTAATTGGACATAAAGCAAATGTTCTACCACTCAGATTGAACATTTTACGGCTTCTCATGAAAATGTGCCACGTTTTATAAATGAAGGATTCCTATGTGTCTTACATAATCTATTGCCATTATCTCAATATATACATTTGGAGCAGTGGTACATTAGCATGCAAAACTAAGGGGATCGCTTATATTTCCTTCAAGAGTACAAATGCAACAAAAATGCTATATTGACTAGGCATGCTTCAGATTGGGCTAAATTAGTGTATTTTTTGCATCAAATTGCACAATTTCTTAAAGGAAACACTGTCTGTTTCTTTCCAACATTGGGTGAGGTCACACATTAGTTCCATTGTGTGCAATAACAGATTCTTCTGCTTGGTTTGTGTGTTCAGGTGGATCAGAGACTAACATGATTTGGCACCGAGGTAAAGATTCATGGAGTTCTATCCATAGGATATATGGCTTGCGTGATATTAAGAGACATTTACAACCCAGAATATAAGAGGAGGGCAGCCTCAAGTGACATCACCAGATCATCTGCAGCGTCAACCAACCGACTCAAATATATAGCCTACACGCCAGCACTCCGCTCTGCTTTCCCACTTTTAACAACACCTCTGTGGCCTTCACCAGTGCAAAAAGAGCATGTGTCTGTCTCCTTTGAAAACAAGACATATATTTACTGCACTGAAGAACAGTAAGACAAACCAAAGGTACTGAAGAAAGGGGGAGAGGGGGGAAAATCCACTGAGGAATATTTTCATTCACTCAATGTTTAGACAGTAGAATGACAATGGACTATATTATAGGAGGGATAACCTTGAATTATCTATATAATAAAACGGAAAGAGCCACCTGGTTACCCTCCCTAAGTCTAAACCTGGCTTTTAACTCTCCTCTGTTTGTGCATCAGGCGTCTGTAGCGATCTTGGATTCCGTTCTTTAAAAATTAAAACAACCCCCATCATCAAGAAGCGAACTCTGATTGTCTCCTCTTAATTGTCTTCAAATTTATCCGTAAGTTGTCCGGTTTTACTTACAGGCATTTGTTACGGCAAAACTGTTGGCTGTCTCAATGTTGTCCACATGAGGTACCAAATTAAAAGGAGCTTCCGACGCATTGGGGCTGGTGTTGTGGAGAAAAATCGCTAATCGAAAAGCAGTATATTCCTGATCTGTGTTTCGGATGAAGAGACCACCTATGAAAAACAGCAGGAAAAGCACGTTCAGTGTTTCCCTGGGTTACATGTTACACCCACCCCAAGCCCTGGCAAACCCAGGGCTGGTCACCAAGCACAGACACATCTGGGGAGACTGCTCTTTGTCCCGAACGTGCATGCTTGGTCTTTGGGTCCTTGGGACAGCTCAGCTTTTTTCCTGTCCCAATCTGTCATGTTCACAATGACCTCTGAGACCAGGGAGAGCGTTTTCCTTTCTCTCGCCAGCCCTCCCCACCATTCCCAGCACGGCGCTACAGCAGCCAGCTCCGGGCATTTCTCGGGGACCAGCATGCAGATTAAAGGAGAAGAGGATTTGCATGGAAACAGGGAACGGAAGAGGTGCGGTGACTGGCGGGGAAGAGAGAGCTCGGGGGAGAGAAAGGAACTTTGTTTCCCTGCCGCTCACGGACTCAGCCGAACGAGCTCCGTTTCGAACCCGAACCCCGAGAAAGGATGCGGCGTTGAAGCCGGCCCGAGCTGGACGCAGTCCAATAGCTGCGTCCCATGAAAAGCCCGGAGAGCCAAGCCAGAGAAGCCAAGGATGATGGAGCGAGCGGTCCCCTAGCCACAGAGTCCCCATAGCAGACCATCGCCAGGAAGACCCAGAGACCAGAGAGGAGCCCTCAGGAAAGGAAATGTAACTTTGGAATCACTTAACCGGGAGCAAAAAGAGGCGGGAGGGGGGTTACGGGGAGAAAGGCTTTTGCTTTTCTGGTTTTTTCCGCCCCGACAGTCTCTCTCTCTCATAGCGACAATGCTGCCCAGTGCACCATCGAGAGAAGTGATTTCTTTTTGTTTGACCCACTCGCAAACTAGATCCCCTTCCTGCTCCGGAGACCGGGGATGATAGGCAAGAAAGAGCATCTAAAAGGAAAGCAAACCCCAAAGAGGTGCCAGCCCCCCAACTTCTCCTACTTAAGCGACTGGGAGCCCGAGGTGGGAAGGCGGCCACGGGCCCCAGCCGGGAAGGGTGGGCAGTCCTGGGTGTGTTTCCACGGAAGCTGCACCAAAGAGGCAGCTTCTTCCCCCGGGGGATGGAGACAGACGAGCGATGCCCCAAGGAAGGCAGCGGCTTTCCCGGAACTCCTCATCAGCAACTCCGTCCCATCACTTTGGGAAATGGGCTGCCGCCCGCCACACGCCCTCCCCCCGGGAGGCCAACTTACCTATTTGCACGCTGCTCGGAAAGGCTCCCATGGCGAGTCCCCAAAATCCGGAAAACAACAAGACAAGCTGTCTGCAAATAATCCTCATCTTCTTGTCTCCTCTCCCTGGCGCGCGCTCTCTCTCTCTCTCTCTCTTTCTCTCGCACTCTTCCTCAAGGCTGTTCAGAGAGGCATGGAAGACGAAGGCGCTAAAATCAAAAACAACCACCCCCCCCCAAAAAAAAAAAGAAAGGAAAAGAAAAAGGAAAGAGGTGTGGGTGGGTGAGGACGAGGACTGCCCCCCACTTAGCAATCCATCGGCAGCTGCCAGATTTTTCCCGCAGTCTCCATCGCCCGCGGAGAGCTGCTCGGTCCGACTGCAAATGTTACACATGCAAAAGATGGTGGGGGAGCGTCGGTGGCTGCTCCCGGGCCCGAGACATGCGCTCTGTCGGCGCCTCGCTCGCTCGCTCGCTCGCGCGGGCGCTCGCCCCTCGCCTGCTCGCACCCACACCGCCCGGCCGCCGCCGCCGCCTCACGCGCTCCCCGGCTCGCTCGCCTCGCTCGCACCCGCCGCCGCCCCGAGCGCGCCCCGCAGCCGCGCGCCCCGCGCCCCCCGCCCCGCCGCCGGCCCCCGCGGGGCTCACCCGAGCGCCCGGCTCGTCCGGCCCCAGGCTTCGGCGTCGCTTCTCCCTCCGCTCCTCTGCCCGGGTTCGCAGGGGGGCGGAGGTGGGGGGGGGGGCGACTCCCAGGCTGGACACCCTCAGGGCCCCTTGGCTTCGCTGGCTTCGCTCCCCGGGCGCTCTGGCTTCTCTCTCCGCGGCACTTGGCAAAAAGAAAAAGAAGCCAAAAAGAAAAAAAAATTGGCCTGCGGACCGGGGTCCGCAAACCCAGATCAGGGGCTCCGGGGTTAGCGCCTCCCCAGGCCCCGGGCCCCCTGCGGCATCCTTGCAGGCTCTCCGGGAGGACGCGCTGCCTCCCTCTGCTCGCCGGCCCTCCCAGCCTCGCCCTCGTCCACCGCTGGGCTGCGCGCGGGGGACTCCGGTCCTCGCTGCAGCAAAGGGTTCTCACCGGCCAACAGCCCGGGAATCGCGAGTACCAAAGACGGGAATGGATGAGGTGATGGGGCTCTGGGAGGGAGAAGAGTCCTGAAGCGGAGCAAAGGGCGAGCCCAAGAGCCCAGGGCTAGAGAGGAAACAATAGGGGGGTGGAAGGCCTTGGGGAAGCACCCACGAAGTTGAAAGATCCTGGAAAGAGAAGAGGAAAAGAAAAGGTTAATTTAAATAACAGCCAAAGTTTGGGGTAATGAACAGGACGAGAAAGAGATGGGAAATGAAAATTGAATGGTGTCTCTAATGTATTCACTAAAAGTCATGATGCAGAACGAGGAATAAAAGCTGAATAAAGTAAGGGAAGTAATTAAGGACGCTATTCTTCGCAGTGGTTCCTTCAAGAATATCCTCCCCTCCGCTGGCCCCCCTTTCCTGCTCCCCCCCCTCCCCGGTGGAGCAGTAGGGGCAATTGTTTTATAGGGACGATTGTTTTCTACGTATGCAAGAAGGTAAGGAGGACTGTCTCGGAGACAGTGGACACAGAGGTCTCACAGAAAAGTGGGATTTTTTTTCATCTACATCTCTTGGGGACCCCAGATCTAGAGTAGACTCTGGGATATTCTGCCCCCATGTTATCTCCAAGAATTCCTAAGCCCATCATTTATGGGTTTGATAGTTCCTTCCACTGGCAGGAGAAAATTAATTCTCCTACAAAGTTTTGGGGCTAGAGTCTCACTTCCTCTCTGGGGACCGTGTTTAGGACTGTCATTTCACTTGTTTGCTGCTGCAGGGATTTGGCTCAGCACCCAGGGCCAGGAACTGTGGCAGTACTGATTGACAGGTTTCTGATTCCCTCTGTATGTGTGGAGGGCTCCTAATGGGAGCACTATATGAAGTTCCTCAATGGGACCAAACTGTGTGAGAAATATGCAGATGTTTCGAAACTTCATGAAGTAGTTCTTTTGAGTGTTACTCTAGTGGTTAACTGATCATGTGGACCCTGGAACTGTGAGACTTACCAACTGGAACTGAGCATCCAAGTAGTCATTAGAATTAATATTAAGAAGCCTAGGAGCATACCTTTCATTTAAATTTTACAAACACATACACCAACTGCCTATGTTTATGTGACATGACGGTTTGAAAAAGGGAAGAGATTAATTAATGGGGAATTTCTCTAAGAGTTGTTTCTGATAAAGACATTTGGAAACAGCATATACTATTTTAGTCCTGAAAGCCCCCTTACATTAAGGATCACTATTCCCTGCTTTTATAACTTATAAATGATGTTGAAAAACGTCAGAGGTTTTACTAATTTCAGAGTTCTGAATTTTGTTTTTCAAATTACAGGGTTGTTTTTTTTAACAAAAACATACTCCCCTTTTATATTTCACCACAGATTGTTAAGGCAAAAACAACTTAATTGTGAGTAATTGGATTATACAAATCATACACTTGTCATTTTTGTTCGTAAGATTTTATTAAAGTCTTGCAAGTTAAGTGGGGTTTGAAATGTTTTGGTTTGCCTTTTCTGTCAGTGAACACCAAAGCTGCAAACAATAGCATCCTGTTGTGTATTTTTTTTCAGAAGAAGATAACAAAATAAGCCACGTAGAATTGAAGTTGAATTTAAGTTATCTTGAAATTTCACAGCAGACTCAATCATTAGATAATTACCCATTTGGGTAGCTGGTTAAGCACTAGTTGGTTTCTAAAGACCATTACTGTCTTTTTGTCCTATCGCATTTTTAAAATTTGCACTTTTATATCTTGTAATGCCACCAGATACAGGAGTGCAGTGAAAGTTGTGATTTTTTTAAAAATAGCATATTCTATTGGTTATTGGAAATGTACACAGGATAACAAACACCAGTTCACCAATTTCTACATGAACAATTCAGAGACATTGCTTACATTCTCAGGGCAGCCATTTTTCGTCTTTTATCCAAATGATTTAATTGTCATAATGATTCATGTGCTAATCTGATTACAAAAGGCACAAATGTATTTTTTTTTCCAAAATAGTCATTTGCTTTTTTAGAATTTTTTCAGTCAACTCAGACCTACTTTCTATGAACCTACACTCTAGATAGCTATACACACCCATGCGGCATACATACCTATTCTCCAGCCCTATAATAATGCTCTATTCCTTTAATAAGAGCATCCTGAGTCACAACAAAAAGGACAGCATTTTGGAAGGAAGGAAGGGGAAAGAAAGCTGGGCCAGATTGTACACATCCCTAAATAACAAAAACGACAATCAACAATGCTGAAGACAGAATGGTGAGAAATACGAATGTGGCTGGTAAAGGCAGAGTCAACACCTGCACTTTTATCACTAAGTGTCTGGTACTCTGAAACCTTCTCTAAATATGACTTGTCATATGCCTCCTATTACCTCAGGTGTGAGTTTGCATATGAAAGAAGACTTCACTTGAGATTCCTTTTTGGAACAATTGTTAAAGAAGCGGTAAAGTAGTTCATTACACAAATATAAACACTTCAAAGTCTAGTATGAGTTTAGAAAACCCAAGATGTGTATTTTTATTGTATAGGTTTTTGTGATTCTCAGTAAATAATTGTCTTTAACCTGAAATCTTTAATATTTCCTTGAAAGCAAGAATGAGGAGGTTTTGTTTCATCCACTTTGGGCATGTTCTTAGGAGAGACAAGTCCTTGCAGGTGGGTATCATTTGGATAAAGTAGAAGAGCAAATAAAAGAGGAAGATCCTTGACTAGATGGGTTGACATTGTGTCTGCCTCAATGGGTTCAAATATAGCAGTTGTAAATATGATACAGGGCCATACAATGTTTTATTCTGTTATAAATGGTCACTGGGGGTCAGCACTGACTTTGCAAAATGGATCTAAAAGAGCGAAAGACATTCTGAGCATATTGCTTTAAAGATAGACTTCAGTCATCAGAAAGGAACCCTGGTGGCATACCTGAGATCTTCAAAGTCAGCAGTTCAAACCCACCAGCCTTTCCATAGGAGAAAAATTGGTCTTTCTCTTCCTTTAACATGCACAGTCCAATGTGTCCCTTCACTCACTTCTCTGTTGTCCGTGCTCCAGAGAGAAGGTTATATGTAGATCTCTGAAATTGATTCCCCCTTTCTGTTCCACCATCCCTCCACCCCCCTAGTATCACCACTCCCACCTCTAGTCCTGAGAGGTCATCTATCCTAAATCCCCCATGTTTCTGACTCCAGTGTTCATCCCCTGGTCTAGCTGGATTTTTCTGGTAGAACTGGGGTCATGATAGTGGGTGGGAGGAAGCATTTGAGAACTAGAGGAAAGTTGCATATTTCATTGTTACTACACTACCTTACCTGGCTCATCTCCTCCCTGCAACTCCTCTGTAAGAGGATGTCACTTCACCTATTAAAGGGCTTTGGCTATCCAGTCTGTACTCCCCCTCATTTACAATGATATAATTTTAGTTCTTTGATGCCTAACACCAGATCCCTTCAACACCTCATGGTCACACAAGCTGGTGTGCTTCTTCCATGTGCGTTTTGTTGCTTCTGAGCTGGATAGCTGCTTATTTACTCTAGCCTTTAAGACCCCAGATGCTATATCTTTTGAAAACCTGGTGCCATTAGTTTTCTTCACCACATTTGCTTATGCACACATTTGTCATCAGTGATTCTGTCAGGAAAGTGAGCTCGTAATGTTATCGTTTTTAGTTCTGGAAGCCTGATAACTGATCCCTTTATGAAAAAGTAATGACAAGTTATAAGTTATTAAGGGTTCATGGGGGAGAGGGGATAGAAGGGAAATATGGGGAGCTGGTACTGGAAGCCTAAGTGAAGGCAGGATGTTTTGAGAGTAATGATGGCAGCAAGTGTGCAAATGTGGCCTGCATGCAATTAATGTATGTATGAAACATGATAGGAGTTGTATGAACCCCCAATAAAATGATTCATTAAAAGAACGGAGGGGGAAAGAGGAGCTTATACCAAGGGCTCAAGTGAAAAATATTTGGAAATGAATATGACAACATGCGTACAAATATGCTTGATACAAATGATGTATTGAATGTTATAAGAGCTGTAAGAGCCCCCAATAAAATCATTGGGAAAAAAAGTATGCACAGTCTCTTAAACTCACAGGGAACAATTCTACCCTGTCCTCAGAGTCTCTTGATGACAGTAACTTTGATTGAGGGGTTCAGTAATCAGAAGAAGGGTGAGGTCTTTCAATGGAAACAGAAGCTTAGGTAAAACATGAAGAAATTAACTGCTTGTCAGTGTTCCATCAAATTGTTCATGCACACATATCTATACTGTTATATTTTGAGCACTTACCATGTGCTTTTAGAGTTTTAGTGCTCGAGATGTGCAATTGAATAATCATATCCCTTGCTATGATTGGAGAGCATTGAAACTCATTCATACTAATGGACCAGGTAATGTGTTATGGATTTACATGTATCTCGATCTATAAGTATCCTTAGGTGTCATTATTCTGATTAGGTATGGGCATGACTTAAAGTCTTGTTATTAGTAAATGATAAAGCCAAGAGTTAGTCATGGTTCTTAGGTTTCACTGATCTCAGTGATCAGTCAGTTTTCATTAAAATCTGTTAATTAGTTTAAAATAGAAGTGACTTCCTGGGATCTGAAAAGTAAAATGGAAGAATGCACAGGATTTAGAAGGGTGCTATTTTCTATTCCTGAAAGATCTCAGGCTTTTCTAATGGTAATAACTGGAGTCAAATTATAGGCTTCTAGCTTCCAGGTGCATTACCTTGGACACACTATCCCATTTTCTAACAGAAGTGTGTAAATTTTAGCATAATCCTGACACAGACTGGGGAATTCTGGTTAATAAAGTGTTGCCCAAAATATGTGATTAAGGCGATTTGAGTGCCATAGGACTAAAACAGGAGGTTTCTGATAGCAGGTTGATAAGTACCCCTGGTAGAGTAGTGGATTATGAGCTGCATTGCTAATATCAACATCACTACTTCACACCCACGCGACACTCCGTGGACGAGAGAAAAGGTTATCTGCTCTGCAAACCTTTACTGGTCTCAAAAAACCCAAAGCCGCGAATCGACTTTTTTCTTTACCACCAATATGAGTAAGACTCAATCAACTTCAGTGGGTGGAACAATTGACTTAGAAGAAATTCAACATTCTATAGACAAAGAGAATTTGATTTCAATCTTTACAAATAGGTAGAGTTTATCAAAGGAGCCTGGTGGCTAAAGTCCTCTGCTGCTAATCCAAGAGGCAGCAATTCCAACTGACTAGCCATTCCATGGAAGAAAGATGGGGTAGTGTTTTGTTGTCAGGAGTCTGAATTCATTCCTTGGAATGAATGGCGATGGTAGAATTTATCAGGTAGAGAACAAAATATATATCAAATGCAAAACATGGCAGGGCTTATCTCCATCTGGAGGTGGCGAAAAGTCTGATATAACTGAAATTCAGATTCTCTAAGGGGGAAGTTTGGGGAATGAGCACGGCAAAGAAGGAGATGGAGTATGAATTGACTCAATAATTTTGCTTTGCTGTCATATATAGAGAGAAAGGCAATGAGGGATTATAAGTAAAGGGGCAAAATTTGTATATTGATACTTGAAGTCCATTATTCTAGGATAAATATAAATAGTAAACACCAAGGCTGGATACAATGAGAGGAAGTGAAAACTTATAGAAATAATTTAGGTAGAAAGAATGGCGTGATTAAAGAAGTCACAGTGAAAGTGCCATATGACTCTACATTCATATTTTAGGGGCCTCTCCCCAAACAAACCTTTAAGAAAACAAGGCTGTCCATGACAGTACAGTCTTTCATAGTATACACCAAGAAAATATGTCCACCAATGGGCAGCTGTTTTACTATGTTACATATATAAAAATAAATACTATAACATTACATAAGAAAAGAAAAATATCTCCACATATCACCAAGAAATGGCCTTGAGAATATCTTTTATGGGAGGGGGAAAAAAGTTACAAAGTAGCTATAAGTATGTTATACATGAATTACCTCCTGAAAGAGTATTTTATGTGTCTAATAATAAAATAAACTTTCCAAAGCTTCTAACAATTGTGAAATTTCAAATTGTTTTATTTTGACTTATCCTATCCAGTCAGAGAGCCTATAAAGATAAGATTAATTACAAAAGAAAAGAAAAAATGTAAGTCACCTTCACTGATCATGTTATTGATGTGAAGATTGGTATTGCTATTCTAAGAATGTTGTGTGCATATTGTTGGATAAAACAAATGAATCACTTGCTAAAATTGTTGAAAATGGGCATATTGTTTTCTGATCAAAGAGTTTAAGTTAAAACAAAACAAACCATTGTACACGAAGAAGGAAACAGATCTTTTGGAGAAATTACTCATTCCAAACCTAGGGAAGGAATTACATAATATGCTTACAGAAATCTTAGTATATTAGAAAGCAAGGAAACTAAGAAGAGTGCTGAAATCATGGCAAAAGTTTTCAGAGGCCATTAGAAAGTGCTTCCAGTTGCCAAAGATATGTAAATTTTAAAAAATCATAAAAATAATGACCATAGTACATTGAAACACATAACATTAAATTCATCATTTGAAAGGAGGGGGATGGCTCATCAATCTCCCTTATAAGATGATTCCAGGAAAGCAAATAATGTTTTTTTCAATAAGGTTTTTTATTATAGAATTACATTTATTTGCAAAAGAAGTGTATAAACATGACAGAGTATGCACTGTTATGCCTCATCTGCTTTCAGTTTTCCTTATTTTTTATCTTACATTATTATGGCACATGCGTGATAGCTAAGAAACCATCATGGGTCATTTAACCTAAGTAAACACACAAGAAAAATTCCAGTTGCCATCCAGTTGGTTGTAACTCAAGACCTTGTGTATGTTACAGTAGACCCTGTTCCATAGGAGTTTTATTTTTGTCCAATGGCTGATATTTTAATAGGTAGTCTTCTTTCCAAGGTAGCTCTGGAATTGAAACCATGGACCTTATGGTTAGCAACTGAACTCACACCACCCAGGGACTGTTTGTAACTTAAATATGGACTTTATTTATAATGTACCAATTCTTAATTCATGCATTTTTTTTTGTTTTATGGTGCATTGTGCAATTTGTATAGCTCAATGAACTTTATCGTCACATCTTGGTTTTTCTCTGTCTTGCTATAGTTACTGACCTTCTGACTTTCATAGCTTTCAAGAGTACTGCTCAGAATTTTTTTAGAGTGCCTGTCTCTCAACTTGGATTTGCCTGATGGTAAAAATGATTAGACTGTGACTATAGAATTTTTTGAAAGACTATCAGAGGTCAAATGCCTTTCTTGTGACATCATATCAGGGAATGCACATAATTCCCATGATAGCAATGTTAACCTTCATAATTTGGGTAAGGTGTACTTACAACTGTAAGGCTATCATTTTGCCTGTTCCTCACTATAGTCTTTGAAAGTGAGTCAGTAAATCTTTCTGATGTTCCTACTTCAGAAGAGTTCTTACTTAAATTACCTGGAATTATTCTATAAGGAATAGCAGCCTTTTCTCCCCCATTTTTTCAAATATTATTTTAAATTTTCACATATGTTGCTGCAATCACCTTTTAGCAATAGGAAAAAATACCCTAGTGCTTCATGGAGCACATTGCTTCACCTTTTTATCTATCTGTCAACCTGACTTGAAATCAGCATGCTAATCTTGCCCTATAGCAATGGCTTGATTAATCTTTTGTCATCTATCTACCTCACATGGTCTCTCTGTGAAACTGATTGACATCGTGTGTGACTTTAATGCTGATATATTATCTCTCTCTCAGATCCACAGAATCCTCATTACACCAAAAAGATTACTTTCCCTGTTTTATGTTTCTCATCCTTCTCTGAGTCACTGTAATTGAAAGAGGTCACCGAGTAAGATTTGCAGTCTTTCCCTCATTCCTTCACCATTCATTCTTAAAATGTTTGCTACAGATTGGTGTAGCAGGAGGGAATCCAAAGTGTTTTAGGGATTGTGGCACTTGTTCACAACAATTAAGGTGTCCTGAGCACAGATCCATGTGCACATATACACGCAAACCAATAAGCCTATAAGCCTGACATTGGTCATAGAAAGTCAATGTGATCTCCTTGAAGGCAGATATTATATCATATTGAATGTGAATCTACCCTCACCTCAGAGCTAGCCGTTTCTATCAATACTTATTCCAAGATTGCAAAGAACAAATCAAGTGTCATGAGTTCATATTTAACTCCGAGTAAAATAATGGGAGGATTATTAATTAAAGGGAGGAGGAGACGCATTCTCTGAAAAGAGAAGAGATATGTCTTTTTGAAAAGTGATGAGTACGTTAAAATGATTTATTTATAGAATATTTTTAAGGAGGGCAAACAGGAGCATATACCAAGGGCTCAAGTAGAAAATATTTGAAAAGAAGATGGCAACATGTGTACAAATATGCTTGATACAAATGATGTATGGAATAAGAGTTGTAAGAGTCCCCAATAAAATAATTGGAAAAAAAGTGATGAGTAGTTCTTAATCAGGAATCAGGATAAGAATTAAAACTCAGTAAAGCTCAGGATTTTCAGAAAAGGCAGATTATGATTATTTGTAAATGAATTGACAAATGATGCAAAATGGAGCTTTACGCTAAACTTTTTATGCATAATTTGCTAGTAGTAGTTTTCCTTTTGGTGAATCACGGGCTAAAATGCTTAGTTTGATACATATTAAGCAGTTGATGCAGAGTTGATAAAATTATTTAGATACATGAGTTATATCAGATAAAAGTTAAAAATTATATTTCAAGTAATAGGGTGGATATTAGACCACAAAATACGTGGTCCAGTGTTAGTTTGTTCAAACTGGATTCAATATTGAACCACATAATAGTAATAATTATATTCTATTATGCAGCCACTATAAAATAAGATTACTGTTTTCAGTTTTTAAAATAATCTTTCAATCTTAGGAAAAATTAACTTTATTTTAAAAATAAGGAAAATCACCACCCCAATGCAAGACAGTTACAAGTAGTGTGGCAGGATTAAGAACAACATCTTTCTGGCATAAAGCCTATAATGTTTGGCTGTTTCAATCATTTTTGCCTTGACTCTGACTTAAGAAGAGGGCTAACCATTGAGAAAAGAAAAATACATGTATTTATGCTTTATAGAAATAGTAGTACTGAGTCAAGTAATATAAAGCTTATGGTAACACAATTAGAGCAATAGCACTGTTTCTTTCAATATTAACAAATTTTGTTAGGTTACACTACAAATCAAGCCACCTGTTGCAAAGTTGATTCCATCTCATAGTGACTCTGTACGACACAGTAGAATGTGCATAGTGTTTCTAAGACTGTTGATCTTTATGGAAGCATATGGCCGCATCTCTCTCCTAGTTCAAATCTCCACCGTCTCAGTTAGCTGTCAAGTCATCAACAAATGCATCGTCCTCACAATTGTGGACATGTTTGAGGGCATTTTTGTAGCCACTTTGTCAACCCATCGCCTTAGGAGTCTCCCTTCTTTTTGGCTAAACTACTACTTTGCCAAGCTTGATGTTCTCTTCTAAGGATAGGTCTCTCCCCAAAATATAGCTACAGTGCGTGAGACCAAGTACCATGCTTGCTTCTAAAGAGCATTCTAGCATTTTTTTTCAAAGTAGATTTATTTGTTCTTTTGGAAGTCCATGTTATCTGTAATATTCTTTGCCAACATCATAATTAAAATGCAACAATTCATCTTTGGTCTTCCTTATTTATTGTCCATCTTTCACAAGTATGAGTTAGTTGCCAATACCGTGACTTGATTCAGGTACCCCATAGTCCTCAAGTGACACATTTGTTTCTTACCAATTTAAAGGCATCTCATACAGCAGATTTGCCCAATGCAATACATCATTTGATTTCTGGACTGCTGCTTTCATGAGTGTTGATTGTAGATCCAACTCAAGCAAAATTTTTAATAACTTCATTTGTTATCTACTATCATGTCTAGGAATGAGGGTTTATTATTTTCTTTACATTGGATTTCAGTCCTACTGAAAGTTACAGTTCTTTAATTTCCCTCAACTAATACTTCAAATCCTCGTGGGTTTCAGCAAGCAAGTCTGTATGATTTGCATCTTGCTGGTTGTGAATGTCTTGCTCCATCACTGATGCCATGATCTGAGCATACAGGTTGAATAAGTATGGTGAAAGGACACAACCCCCATACACACCTTTGCTAATTTAAAAGCTTGCAGTATTTGTATGCTCCATTAGAACAATTGCCTCTTGGACCATGTACAAGTTCTGCATCAACACAATGGAATGTTCTGGAATTGTTTGCAATGATATCCATAGTCTATTGTCTGTTTGTTTTGCATGCTCAATAAAAAGTGAGACAGACAGTAACAAATTATGTGTGGATGTGTGTGTGTGAGAGAGCATGTGTACAGGTGAAAGAGTGAGAGAGAGAGAGAGAGTGAGAAAGAGAGAGGGAAAGTGATCTTTTTGGTATTCTCTGCTTGTGATATCCTTCCTGTCACTTTGGCATCTAAGTTCAGCTTAATTTCTAGCAGCTTCTTGATAAATTTTCTTTAACAAACATTTTACTTTCCCGTGATATTAACTATTTTGTTCAATAGTTTTTCATATCCTGTTGGGATGGGCATCAAAATGCATCTATCTCAGTCCATTACTCATATTTCCAAATATCCTGCCATACACTGATAAGTGCTTCCAATGATTTATCAATTGAAGCATTTCTGTTGGCATTCTGTCAATTACTGTAGCCTTGTTTTTTGCTGATGCTTTTTTTCTTTTCATATTTTGTGGGTTTTTTATTTTCTTTTTAAATATCTTTTTAATTAAATCATTTTATTGGGGGCTTATACAACTTATCATAATTCACACATACATCTATCATACATCTGTTTCCTTCATCGTTCACAAAACGCTTGCTTGCTACTTGAACCCCTGTTATCTGCTCCTCATGTCTCCCCTCCCTCCTTGCTTCCCCCTCCCACATGTATCATTGATAATTTATAAATTATTATTATTATTTTGCCATATTTTACACCATCCAACATCTCCCTTCACCTACTTCTCCTCTGTCCTTCCCCCAAGGAAGAGGTTATATATAGATGCTTGCAATCTGTTCTCCCTTTCTACCCCACCTTCCTCCACCCACCCATTATCACCCTTCTCACCACTGTCCTGAGGCATTCTTCAGTCTTGGATTCCCTGTGTTTCCAGTTCCTATCTGTATCAGTGTACATCCTCTCATCCAGCCAGATTTGTAAGGTAGAATAGGGATCATGATAGTGACAGAGGAGGGAGAACATTTAAGAACTAGAGGAACATTCTATGTTTCAGAGTTGCTACACCCTGACTGCCTTATCCCCGCACTGAGCCTTCTGTGAGGAAATGTCCACTTGCCTACAGATGGACTTTGGGTCCCTGCTCTCCATTTGCCCCCATTAACAAAGATATGATTTTTTTTGTTCTGTGATGCCTGATAGCTGATCCCCTCAACACTTCTTTATCACCCAGGCTGCTGTGCTTCCTTCATGTGGACCCTGCTGCCTCTCAACTAGATGGCTGCTTGTCCGTCTTCAAGCCTTTAAGGCTTCAGACTCCATATCCCTTGATAGCTGGGCACCATCAGCCCTCCTTGCCACTTTTGCCCATGTACCCACTTTGTCCACAGCAACCATTTCAAGACAGGCTGGCGTGCTTCTTCCCTGTGGGCTTTGTTGTTTCTCAGCTAGGTGAGTGCTTGTTTATCTTCAAGCCTTTAAGATCCCAGACATTATATCTTTTGATAGCAAGAGCTCATCAGCTTTCTTTGCCACCTTTGCTTATGCACCCACTTTGTCTTCAGCGGTCATCAATGCAATATAGACTTCTTCCATGAATACCATTTGCATTGGATCACATGCCACCTCTTGAAATGGTTGAATGTTGAACATTTGTTAAATTTTCATTTGACATTTGCTGTACCATCCAATAATCCGTCAGCATTTCTACTTGAAGCTTGACAATTTTCTTCTATTCCTTCAGCTTGAGATTTGCTGAACATCTTCGCTGTTGGTTTCCTAACTTCTGGGCTTGCATATTCATTAAAATCCTCTGCTTTCTCAAGCTTCTTTTGAAATTTTCTGCTCAGTTGTTTTGTTATATTATTTATTGCATTCACTTTAGTGACTCTCCAGTTATATGGTATTGTTAAAGTATTTTCTGACTCCATTTTGATCTTTCCTTTAGTTCTGGTCATTTTGACGGCCTTTATGCATCCATTTTATTTTGGAAATGTTTCAATTTTTCTAGATTCCTATTTCTTCTATTTCATGATCCAATTAATAACAGATACTTCCATCTGTTTCTTCTTATTTTGCCTTGAATCCCATCAGCAAGTCAAGGTCCTGAGAACTTTACTCCATCCATAGTGTGATGGCCATCTCCATGTTGAGGAGGCAGCCCTTCCCCAATAGTATTTTGAGCACCTTCTAAGTGAGGTGTTCGTCAATGACTCTAGCAAAGTCCTAAGATTTTCAGTGGCTAATCCCTCAGAAAGTTGACCACTTATTCCTTCTTCATAGTTCTTTATTTCCTTAGTCTGAAATCTCAGTCGAAATTGTTCATCATGGTGACCTTTGGGTATTTGAACTATCAATGATACGGTCTTCAGCATCGGAGCAACATGCAAGCTGACAGACAACTGAAGGTTTACTGAATAAGGCAGGATACAATTTAAAGAAAGATAAATATAGTTGCATGCTCTAGATATATAACCATCATTGCTGAAAGCAACTCTCCTCAATTACAGTATTTACATGGTTAGATTTAAAAGGCTAACACATTAATGTGATAATCAGCGTTATAGTGGTACATGATCACATCATATTGCATTGTATACCTGTCAAATTGCATCATTACATAACTGCCAAACACCTGATATCCATGGTCTACCCATGTCTAGACATAATCTTTATTATCACAACTGGTATTATTCTTGCATCTCATCTCAGCATTCATTACAGCCAAGAATAATTTGCTAATTTTGGTAAAAGAGTCGGATAGTAGATTTTTTTTTTACGAGTGTCTTAAAATAGAGTAGCCCTCGTGGTGTAGAGGTTTATGTTTGGGCTGCGAGCTGCATGGCGTACTGTTTGAAAGCACCAGTATCTCTGAAAGAGAGTTACGGGGCTTTCTGTGGCCATCAAGCTACACTCTCGGAAACCCACAGCAGGTTTCTATTCATTAGCATTCATTCAATGGCAGTCAGTTTGGGTTATCAGGGAAGTATTGAGTAATGGGGTAATCAATAACTTAGCAGTAGGTATACTATAAGTTATGTTTCCTTTTAGAGTGACTATTGGTGATCATTTGCATCCCTGTTTGTTGCATTTGAGTCCTCTACTGAGCATCTGTCTCTGATTCTTTATTTAGCTTCCTTTGTGTAGCACCTAAAAAGGTTGAGTTGTTTGTATTTAGTTACACAATATCCAACTGGCTTCTCTTGAAAATATCCTTGGCTGTAACTGAATATATTTTACATAACATTTTTTAACAAAAATAACATAAAGCCAAAATGAATCACTTTCAAGATGATTCTGCTTACAGAGCTGCTTGCTTTCATGGCTTTGAGCATAATCTTGTGCATTGTGCGCTTGCCAACAAGCCCTGTAGTCCAATATAAAGACAATAGATAAGTGATTTGTGAAAGTGCTTAATAAAACTCTCTTCATCATTGGTCCTGATAATTCAATGCATATACTTCAATTTAAAAGAATAGATACACAGCCTTAACAAAAAAGGATATTGTAATATTGTACCAATTATGTTATAATTTTGTATACATAAATCAGAAGCTATTCATGAAAACATTGTTAGTACCTATCAAGATGGAGTCATGGACAATTTTTATGTTCTTTTATTTACAGTTTTGGGCTTTTAAGTTTTCTAAAATTGACTTTTATAAGCATAAAAGAATTTTCAAATGATATAAAGAAGGTTAACTGATTGCTTCCCAAACAGAAAATTTAATTAAAGTTTGTTTTCTTATTGTTGTGCTACTGTTGATGATGGCTTACATGTTTAAATCATTAGATTAACAAATATAGGCTTACTTTTAAAACTAATGCATTCTTGACTATTGTGAACAAATGCTATGTAAAATTAATTACAGCCTGAATGTCTTGTTTTTAGAGGAGAGATTAATGATATCTATTGATCTTTCATGTCAGCAGCAACTCTTAGGGGTACAGCTATAAATTAAATTGATAACTAGATTCCTTAAAGGGATCTTACTGGTAGAGATGCATATTGTGCATACATAAAACTGCGCACATGTGAAACATTACTTGATATATTTTTATAACACTTCAGGTAAGTAAAAGTGAAATACTGCTGTTGTTCATATTAGCAGGCATTGTGTAGGTTCTTCGCTTATGCTAGCCACATGAATGACAAAAAGAAACAGTCTTGTGCCATCCCCATGGTCCTTTGCAGCATATACATTGTGATTCACAGAATTTTCATTGATTGAATTTTCAGCAGTCTGTTGCTAGGTCTTTATTCCCAGGGTCTTTGATCTTTATGCTCCACCCAAACACTTCAACATCATAGAAATATACAGGCCTTTACCAAAGATGAGTGACAACTGCGCAGAAGTGCCTTGGCTGAGAATGAAATCTGAGTCTCCCACATGGAAAATTAGAATTCTATCACCAATGCTTTGCCCGAAGATAAAATATACACAAAAATTAATAAAACCTAGATATGCAATACACAGTCTCCTGTCAGGAGCACACTAAAAAGCTTTCAGAGGAAACCAACCTTCAAAAACTGAAAAGCCAGAAGGTGCAAATGTACAGCGAGAATGCGTAAAGAGGATAGTAAAGTCACAGAGGATAAGAAAGACAGGAGAGGGAGTAGAATAGAGGAGTCAGACACATTTTATGGTAGCGTGCGCACCTCTACTCCTTGACTACTTCACGGCATGGATAGGTAGCAATCAGACATGCACATTCAGTAGTTACATGTGTCACAAGGTGGTTGGTTTCTCCATTAAGGTCCCTGAGGTCACAGGTGAGGAAGCCTGTGTTAGCCTGGGTAGACTAGAGGAACAAATCCAAGGACATGCATATTGATATAAGGAAAGGGTTTATATACAAAAGGAATGTGACACTGAGAAGGCATCCCAGCCCAGTCCAGTTCAAAGTCATAAATCTGATATTAACCCATATGCCCGAAATCAGTTTATAAAGTCTCCTTCCAACTCCCAAAGTCACAGGTCAGTGGGTGCCAAATCCCGGTGCTGGCAGGGGTCTCCCCTTGGCTCCTCACTTCCAGGGCTCAGGGTCCATCAAAGCATGCCACTCCAGCTTCAGAGGTCTGCCTCCATCAGGGCAAAGCCATGTGGTCTCTCTGCCGGCTCCTCCAACTTCTTGGAGGCTGCATCTTGTCTTTTCCGTGATTCATCATCACTGAGACTAACTCCCAACAACTGTGAAGATAGCTGCTCATCTTCACGAGGAAAAAGTCACGAGATTTCCCAGAAGTCTCAGGAGAAAGCCATGTCCACATAGAGGCCTCATTGGCTACTCAATGGCTAGCTCCAGATTAACAGGCCAGACTCCACCCCCACATTTCAATCATAAAATTAACATAAGCACATGACTGCCACAAAGCCTAATACCTACCTTGGGACAAGGCACAAGTGACACGGCTGAGAGAGAGAGCAAAAGGATGTTGGCTTCTATGGTTAGAGCTGCGGCTACACAGCAATCAGCCATGTGCTTTAAAGAGGTAACTTTAAGGTAACACAATTATGGGAAGATATAGTGGGGAACAATAGTAATTATGAGAACGTGATTGAGCCATACCTCCAACTCACAAGGGTGAAGGCTTCCCTCCACCCCCAGAAGCCCAGATGTCACGCCTCTTAATGTATGAAAAGAAAAGATTCATCTATATACATTCTCTTACTATCCTCTGTTCCCCACAAAATACCAATTCCCTGATTTATAATTAACTTTGAGCTGAGGAGAAGCTATGGGGGCAAGCTGAATAGAGTTTCTCCAGCAATTCCGCAAGCTTCGTCCCTTACTGACAGATGCTTTTCACTGTAAGACAGGGGAACATGCCGTTCGTTTTATCCTCACTGCCCTCAGAGAAGCCCAACAAGACTAATTTAGAACTGACTGACCAAAGAATCTTAGACATATTCCACCTATGCATCCCAAAGATGCAGGGATACTGTCTTGTGACATAACTCTTCCACATCAATGAACCGTTGGGAATCCCTGCTGTACAGTACATGGTAAAATGTCTTCATCAGAGAAGGAGGAAAGATAAGCAAGGACACAGAAATGAAGAGTGAATTTAGGAGCTTGTAGATAGAAGTGCTATGAGTCAGAATCAACTCAATAGAAGTGAATTTGGTTTGGGAGTAGAAAGTTTAGAACTTAAAAAAAAGATTCTATAATAGCCAAGAAGCACAACATTTTGGATCATTATTAAACACGTACAATGTCATGATGCTGTGTTTTCATGAAGATACCATGAATGCATAAAAAATGTTTTGCTAGAGTTATCCATGCCACAAGTTACTTTACTCTAAGGCATATAGTAAGAGAGTTATAGTAATCTCAGGACTGGCTGTGAGAATGCAGGTAAGACTAATTATAAACTATCTCATATATGTAATAAATGCCTAAATGATGCAAGAGTTTCAAACTTGACCTTTCTTCCTATTTTATACTTCAGTAGTAAGGCAGTTTTCATCTTTTAAAAATTCAGCAAACATTGACAAGTAAGAAATCGTAAAGCAATGCCTGAAAATAAAAATGAGTCGTGTGCTTTTCCAATTTAGAAAAATATAATCTTTTCATTATTTATGCTCATTTTGTTAAGCCCCAGTGCAGTAATAATATGTTTTGAGCTACAAAGCCATTCTTAGTTCTTTCACTGGCTTGTGGAAGGCATCCAAAGTTAGAGATTCTTATATAAATTCTAATATATTCTAGAATACTGTTATATTGGAAAGTAACATATTGTCTCATGTTATTAAATACTAATTAAATTATGTTCACAGGATAATTCCAACTTCTTCATGATGTATAAAGGAATGTGACTTTACTGAATATTCAAATCAAGGAAACTTTAAGCTTAATACTCTCTTGCATCTCTCTCCAAGTGTATATTGCAATTGATATTATCATTTGTCAGTAGGAGACCATTGACTTTGGTGGTGGCAGTTTGACGTTATATTAACATTATATAAATTAGTTTACTGACTAACTTTTAATGAATTACAGCAGACAATGATTTGGAATGCTGAGTGACATTTTACTGTTGCTCAATGCATTTGAAGAGTTGACACAAAGTTCTTTACAGTCCTTCAGAGTAATATTTAGTACTCAGGAAATTGGCTGTTAATATCTATCAACACTGACATTAATCTTTAAAACTTTCAGTTAAGGTAAGCCTGTAAGATAATTAAGAAATTTACTAGTGTTACCTAAAACTTTACTCATTATTCACTTTATAGTAATTTAATAGACTGTCTAATATTGATGTTACCAAAGATAACTCTCTTGATAGTTTCATAATATAGACAGATAAAGAAAAATTACATAGATATAGTACTATAAAATATTTATTAGATCTTATAGTATAGTTATATACATATATATATAGATAGTTTAGAACATTAGTGCTTTTTATATATATTTTTGAGATTTGAAATTTACCTGTATGATTTTTTAATAGCTAAGCAATTTTGACAGCTAGTAGATTTGGTTTCTAATTTATTTAAGCAAGACCCTTAAATATTCTAAATATACCTTCAAATTCTCCATTGGTATTCATTACTATAAATTTTATCGTATAATAGTTTTAGATTTGGAGCAAAGTATGAAGATTTATGTCATGGACTGATCTGTGTAGATTTCTTTTCCCATGTCCCCTCCCCCACCAATATGCTAATAGGCTGAAGATTGACACTGTTTTGGGAATTAGGAATAATAAAATGTGGTCATTATGTAATGATCTTCATTATGTGATAAGCCACTCAATTATCAAATGATTGAGTGAGATTTGGCCCTTCCAATCCCATCATATGCCTGAATGTGATGAGATAAACAGGGTGTTTCCTTGGAAAGTGGCCTGTAGCACCTTTTATCTTCTAAGCGAGAAAAGAGGCAAGAAGCAAGCAGAGAAGGACCTACTTTCATCAAGAACCAAGAACCAGAGCGCAGCACATCCTTGAGACCTGGCATCCCTCCAGTTAGACCAAGATGAAACTTGATGTCAAGACATGTGAAGATGTACAAGAACTACTGCAGATGCTGAAAGAAGACAAACACGTGCTATACACTCAAGGAGAGAAAACTTCACCCTTGAGCAGACATTGCGAGTGTGAAATTCTAGCCTCTTAAACTTTCAGAGAATATTCTATTTTTAAAGTCATCTATGTTGACATTTCTGTTAGATCAGCTCTAGGTAACTAAGAAAATAGCAATCAATTCTCCCATATCCTATACAGTCTGCTTTATTCTTACATCTCATTTGTGATCAATCTTGAGGCGTACTCTATATGAATATGAGAATATATTGTTATTATTGGATAAAATAATTTATAAATGATAATTAAGTAGGTGATTGAGATGCTCTTAAGATAAAAATTCTTACTAAATTTCTGCTGCTTAACCTGTCAATTACTGACAAAATGAGTTGAAAACTTTATATTTTATAGATCCAAATATGTTTGCATTACTTTACATTACCAACTTTATATTTACATTATTCTATTTCTTCTTATGTTGTATTTTTTGCTATTTTGATGATCTACTGTTAAGTCTACAGATATTTACAATTGTTATGTAATTTTATAAAATTGATCCCTCAATTGTTTTGTATATATGTACACATTAATGAGCCTCCCTTGGTGGTACATGAAATATCAAGTGCCCCACTAACAAGAGGGTGTCTGTTCAGTTTCACTTAGAGGTCTGACAATTTCTTCCTCAAAGTCACAAAACTTTGGGAAACCCACAAAACTTTGGGAAACCCAAGGACATGGCCTTGCACAGAGTTGGAATCAAGTAGAAAGTGATCAACCTCTACACTTGTCTACCTATCCATCTATCTATCCAAACATGCCCTTCTATGTATTTATACATACATAGAGAGAAATGTATATGCAGTACATGTATTTCTGGTGAGTTACATACTTAAATAGAAAAAGCAAATTATACCTATAACATTGGCTTTATAAGAACCTCTTAGATAATCTTAAAATCTATGAATTAGAGAAAATTTTTTCAATTGTGACAGCAAACATAAAAATTAAAACATAAAAGACTGAGGTATTGGCTTTTGCATGTATTAGTTTTTTTAACAGGAGAACAGACTGTAAACAAAAAACAATATATTAAAATTTTGAGAAAATGTTCACTCACAGTGAAACATGGTGACTCCCCAAGTTCTTCCCATAAAGAGCCATTCTGAACAGGAACTAGACCAGACTCGTCTCTGATTTTTATGATCAACAAGCACTCCTTACTCACGAAGTAAATGGGACAGGGGCAAGTAGAATAGCAAACACTATAATCAGCCAGTAATCCCTAAATATAAATATTTTTCCGTATTCTCCCTCAGTAGTGTCATTCTCTTTTCTACCTCTCTGGTCAGTCAACTAGTGCTGGGGCAGATGTAGGCACTCATCCAGTGGAGGGGGAAATGAGTCTGATGAGTGTGACTGTGAGGTGTGTATGTGGTCACTGTTGACCATCCTGTGTCGCTGTTAGTTTTCTCTCACTAGTTGTCTGACTTACTGGGGATTCCATGACACCGCCTTTCTCTTGCTGAAAACGGGCAACATGTTAATTGAAAAATGAAATATCAATAATAAAGTATGAGTTTGCAGTGTAAGGTTTACACTTAACAATTAGACAAAAAGTAAATAATGTTAGCCCCTTACACTGACAGAGATGTGGCACTCTTATACTTTTCTTGTCAAGATAGTTATTGCTACAACCATTCATTGACCTTGTAGCTGGAAGTAGCTATTGTGGCTTAAATTTTTTTATTCAGGTTCTTTTATGGATTGAATGTTTCCATCATTTAGATTTATTATTAGTTTTTGACTTAATAATTTTATATGTTAAGGGGTGAAGGAAAGATTAGGCAAATTAACGGTTATTTCTCCCAAAACTTAAATCTCAGGACATTTTTCAACATCCTTTAAAAGTCCAATATTACCACTGGTAGATCAAATATGTATTTTACAGTACATTTGATAATTTTTGTTTTTCACAGAAAATATATATTGAACATGTATTTTCAAGTAGTATGATATCCTGAGCAGAGCAAAGAGCTACGTGTCTTTGAGCATGGAAATAGGATTAGATGGTGGTGGCTGTGGTTGCTTTTGCTTCCTGTAATTCTCTAGTCTTGCATATCGCACTTTTAAACCTAAATGTATAAACGCCACCCTCCCTCCACCTATCCAGCAACTTCACTCCCACCACTGACCCCGAGGGGTCCATCTACCCCGAGTTTCCTCGTTTCCAGTTCCCACCTCCACCAGTGCACCTCCTCCAGTCCAACTGGAACTGCAGGGCAGATTTGGGGCTGTGATGGTTGGGGGAAGGAAACCTTCAGGAAAAAGAGGAAAGTTTTATGCTTCATTGCTACCTCACTGGCCCATCTCTCCCCTGTGACTCCCCTGTAAGGGGGTGTCCAATTGCCCAAAAGTGGGCTTTGGGTCCCCACCCTGCTCTCCCCCTCATTGTTACTGATTTAATCCTTGTTCTTTGATGTTTGATGTCTGCTCCATTCGACCCTTCTTGATCACACAAGGTGGTGTGCCTCTTCTATGTGGGCTTTGCTGTATCTGCGCTGAATGGCCACTTGTTCACCACACTTTTTCCAACATTTTATCTCTATGCTTTTCCCCATGCTTTTCTTTTGGAATCTCAATCACATGTAGGTTATTCCTCTTGGTGGTTTTCCATGTGATTTTTAGACTTTGATAATTGCCTTTTCATACTTTCTTCTAATAGTTTAATAATAAGGGATTTGCCTCCATTTTCACTGATTTTTTTCTTGCATAGATTCAATTCTTTTTTGCTCTTCCAATATATTAATTTATTCTGAAATTTTACTATTAACATTTGGACATCTGGTTATCGTTACGCATGATTTGGAATATTCTCATATATAAGCCGAGTTGTTCAGTACATTTTTGATGCAGTTTTTGTGATAAAATTAGATGCCTTGGCTGATATTTTGGCCAGTTAATAGTTGAGTGTATATGGTATCTTTATTTTTCCTATTTGTTCTTATACTGTATTCCTGAAATTTTCTATTTTCCTTTGTTTTGCATATTATTTCTCTACATTAATCTATACTAAGTATAATTATTTTGAATATTTTATTATATAGTGCCATTACCATTTCTGCCTCTATTATCAGTCCACTAGTGCTGGAACAGGTGAGTGTGGAGAGTGTGGCTGTATAGGCTAAATGTGGTCACTGTCTCCCACATTGCTTCACTGTGGGTTTGTTTTCACTATATCTCAGACTTATTGGCAAGTCCATGAAATTTGTTTTCTATTGTTGAAAACAGTCTCACTGTGCTTGGTTAAGGTGGCAAGAAATCTTTGCTGGCATTTCTCTTCATGCATTGCTGCTGGTATTTGATGAACTTATTTATATATGAGTTTGAAGCTCAGGATTCCAAGATTATCTCTTATATCCGTACCACTTCACTTCTGTGATCTTTGGTGCAGATGTAAGGCATTGAAAATCGACCTAGATCACCATCCTAACTCCACTCTCTGTGCCATGCTGACAATTTTAGGTGAACACAGTAATCAGTTTTCTTAGCTCTTTCAGTCTCACTGTAACCAAGAAGCAACCATTTGGGTATGTGTGCTTTTCACCCACTCAGAGATTGACTAGAAGCCTCCACAGAACGAAGAAAAGTTAAGAAATAGCTACATTAAAGGCAAAGAATAAAGAAGATTCAGCATCGAGGATAAAAATGGACAAAAACATAAGTAAATGCCAGACTTTTAAAACTTTCATTTATTTACTTTTGGTTAGTTATGCTCACTTAAACTAATATTTTCAGATTTCTATTTACTTGCTCTGAAGTTCCCCCTATTGCTGATAGGTGTTCACGACATTATTGATTCCTTGACATCAGAGATGTTGCCTAAATTAAACCAGTGTAAAGGAAGAAACCACAAATCATCACAGAATTATGGGCTAGCCTATTGTGTTTACCTATTTTTAAATTGCCAAGTAATAATAATTTGGTTTTTAAATGCAAAGAGTGTTTCCCACATGTTTGCTATACTAATTATGTAATATTTATTACTCACCCACGATTGTTTGGCATTTTTGTATAGGCTTTTGTAATTGCAATCTTTGAAACTATTGTGATATTTATGTGAGAAGACTTCAGATAGTAGAAAAAATCCATTGTCTTTTAATTTTATGAACAAACTTTAATTATATTTTATGCATAAAATTTATGAAGCCTCATATATGCCACTTTCATTATTTTTAATTTCTATTTTAATTGTGTTCCAGTGAGTATTAGTTACATCCATTAAAAATGCTTGCAAGGATTCTAAACAGGGGAACTTAAGAGTATAGAGTAATAGCAAGAAACAATAGCTGAGAAAGGCACCCATGTACACCTGACCAGAATGTCCTCTTTTATTCCATGCTCAGGAGCCTTCATTGAGATGAGCAAGACTATCTTATGGCTACCCCTTTTGAAGAACCAGGAAAATATCTATGTGTGATAAATATTCCTATGTTAATTTTTTATATTTTCTCTGCTCATTTTACACTGTTTGTCTGCAATGAGTGCTGAGAAACCAAAAATCTAAGAGATAGTGGCTAAATATGAATAAGATCACAAAGCTAGGCTAAGACGGATAAATAAGATTTTTGAATGTCAAGCATTGTTGTTAGGTGCCCTCAAGTCTATTTCGACTCAGAGTGGGCCTGGGTATGACAGAATGAAGTGCTCCCCCCTCCTTGGTCCTCAACATCCTTATGTGTGAGGCCATTGCTGCAGCCACTATTCCAACCCTTGTCCTCGTACATCTTCTTTATTGCTGACCTTCTACTTTTCCAAGCTCTTGTTCAGGGATTGTTCGCTCTTGAAAACATGTCCAATGTGTACAAAAGCAAGTTGCTCCAACCTATTATCTAAGGAGATAGCTGTTGTATTTCTTTCAAAAAAATAATAATTTGTTGTCAGTTTATACTATTGTCAGTATTCTTCATCAACACCATAATTCCAACGCATCTTCATTGGTCGTTTAAAATGTTGTCCAACATTCTCATACATATGAGGTGATGGAAAGTGCTATGACTAGGGTCAGACATACTTTAGTCCTCAAAGTGACATCTTTACTCTTCAAAACGCTAAAGAGGTCTTATGCAGCAGATTTGTCCAAGGCAATATCTCCTTTGATTTCTTGACTGCTGCTATCATAAAAATTGATTGCAGATGCAAGCAAGATGAAATCTTTGACCACTTCAATATTTTCTCCCATTATGGTGACATCTATTGGTCCAGTTGAAAGGATTTGGGTTTTTTAATTTAATTTCAATCTATAGAGCATGCTACATGCTCTAAAACTTGCTATTGAACCAGAGTAACTGAAGCAAATGGAAAAAATGCTATGTTTTCTTGTTTTGTTTTGTTTTACTTTCTTTTTGACACTGGTTAGTCTGTTCTTTATTTCAAGGGAAAGTTACAGGTGTGTCTACTGACAAAGTGGCTTTTAGGGAGGGGATAGCCAGTGGTTCCATGTACAGGTTCATCCCTGTGGTCCACACTCCCACACCTCAATGATTGAACCCATACAGGGCTAATCACACTGGAGTGAGGACAACTACTCAATGGGCCTTGACACTGGCTTTGGCTTCAGAGGCAGCTTACAGAGGCTTCTGGGTGGGTGGCTGGCTTCCTCCTGCCTTCTTGGAAGTCTGATTGGGTGGCTTTCTGCGTGGGCCCTTTGCTTTCACATTATGCTTGAACCTCGGAGGATCCTAGCCTCCTGGGTGGGCAGGAGGGTTTTCTCTCTTGCCTTGACTTGTGGCTTTTTAAAACAAATTTTATTGGGGGCTCTTACAGCTACTACAACATTCAGTACATCATTCATATCAAGCACATTTGCACACATGTTTCCACATACATTTCCCAACATTTTCCACTTAAGCCCTTGGTACAAGTTCCTCTTTAAAAAAACAAAACAAAACAAAAACCTCTTTAAACAAAAAACCTCCCCTTTCCCCTCCCCCCTTTTTATTAATGAATCATTTTATTGGGGGGCCCATACAACTCCCAGCACAATCCCTAACAACATCAGTTGTATGCAGGCCACTTTTACACACCCATTGCCATCATCAATCTCAAAATATTCTCCCTCCCTCCAAGCCCCCATTACCAGCTCCCTATATTACCCTTCCTCCCCCCCTTCCCCTTGAACCCTTAGTAATTTACAAATTATTTTTTCATCCTGTACACTGTACAATGTGTCCCAGCACTCACTTTCCTGTTGTCCATGCAACAGAGAGGAGGCTACGTGTAGATCCCTGAAGTTGGTTCTCCCTTTCTATTCCTCCATCCCTCCACCCTCCTGGTATTACCACTCCTATTACTAGTCTTGATGGATCATCTATCCTAAGTTTCCCATGTTTCCAACTTCACTGTACATCTCCTGGTCTAGTTGGATTTATGTGGTAGAATTGGGGTCATGATAGTGGGTTAGAGGCAGCATGGGAACTAGAGGAAGGTTGCATATTTCATAGCTCCTACCCTGTATCTTAACTGACTCATCTCCTCCTTGCAACCCCTCTGCAAAAGGATGTCACCTCACCTATTGATGGGCTTTGGGTCCCCAATCTGTACTTCCCTCATTAATGATAATATAATTTTAGCTCATTGATGCCTGACACCGGATCTCTTCACCACCTCATGATCACACAGGCTGGTGTGCTTCTTCTGTGTGGGCTTTATTGCTTCTGAGCTGAATGGCCGCTTGTTTACTCAAGGCTTTAAGTCCTCAGATGCTATATCTTTTGGTAGCCGGGCACCATCAGCTTTCTTCACCACATTTGCTTATTCACACATTTGTTCTCAGGGATCATATCAGGAAAGTGAGCATGCAAGTTGTGCTTTTGAGTTCTTGAAGCCTGATATCTCATCCCTTTGACACCTCATGATTCCATATGTTAGTGTGGTTCTTCCATGTGGGCTTTGTTGCTTCTAAGCTAGATGGCTGCTTGTTTACTTTCAAGCCTTTAAGTCCCCAGATGCTCCATCTTTTGATAGCCGGGCACCATCAGCTTCTTCACCACCTTTGCTTATGCACACATTTGTCTTCAGTGATCATGTCGGAAAGGTGAGCATCTTGGAATGCCAATTTAATAGAACAAAGTGTTCTTGAACCGAGAAGATACTTGAGTGG
>PVJH01005799.1:0-42115 GCA_004026705.1 Nesogale talazaci
AATAATAAAAATAATAGCAATATAAGAACCTGTATAAAGTTCAAGGTCTGTTGTTGATCTCCTAGAGTGACCCCTAGTTGAGTTGGATGGGGTGCCAATACCCTGGCCCCAAAGTATATCCTTGTCACTCCATCTGTGACTCTACGCTCTGTTGCATACTCTTAGTGCTTTGCATTGGTGTGGTTGTGTCCAACAGGGTATGATTTAACTTTTATAAGGGTAGATGAACACTTGCAGTAGATCTTCTGTTTTTGACTGATGTCAGCAGCCATGGCCAATGTTTAGGGAAGCAGAGGAGACAGGCAGTCTGATATGTTTTGATGGCTCCAATTCAGAATTCTGGAAGAGGTGTACACTGTGTACAGGTGCCCGCCCTGTCTCTTTTTCCTTTGTGCTCCTCTCCAGTCTGTTTCCATCTAACTGCTCCTCCTCTCCGGGAGGGAATGGAATGTGGTCTTATTCCTCCCGAAGTCTCTTCAGGGCAACTCTGACTTATCACCAATCTTCCTGTCTTTCAAAGCAAAGGCTGACAACTGTGATTTCTCATCTCCAGGTGCGAAGGAAATTGCCCCTTGTAAGTGTCTGCCTGTCTCCTTCCCCCACCCCGAAGGGTTGTCTTAGTGCCTGTCAGTAGAATTTGCACTAATGAGATTAAAGAAGGTGTGCTGGAACTTTCAAAATGTTTGCCCAGATCACTCCCAAATTCCTAAGGTAAGAACTTGCCTGAATCAATATCATCGTAATTTCAAATTGTGAGCTGTCTCTTTTAGGGTGTGTCAGTCATTTGATGGAAATGAGAGCAGTTGAGGGGGCCCTAGAAACAAAAGTGTGTCGAGACTAATGAGGGACTGAGGATGGGGCTGGCCTTTCAGGCAGAAATGTATTTCAAGACCGGTATAGTAACATTCAGCTAGCTTAACGATCCCTTTGCTTGAGTTGGGCTCGTAATTCACAGTGCAGTTGAAAAGAAAGCGATGGGCCTCAAAGGTGAGGAAGGAGGCACAGCCTGTAACTAACTTTACAGAGAAAGTTGGGCTAATCCAGGGCTGACGAGCAAATGTGGATTCAAAGGATGGTTCTAAAATGGGGGTTTCATGGTTGATCTCTGAAGAAGTGGGGAGAGGTATGCATGGGTCTGCTGGAGGGTGAGGATAATGAAAATTAGTTGTTACTGAAATGATCATGGACTTATGGAAACTGAGAAGTGGGCAACTAGCAGTCTGAATTCTTATTTTAACTCTATGTGTGACCTTGGGCAAGTTATACCATCTTTCTGGAACTCCCTCTCCTCTGAGTAAATAATATTAACATGGTATTCCTCAGGTGTTTTTCAGCTCTGACATCCTGTTCAAGATGCTAAACCAGAGTCCAGTTTTCCCTCCCTTCCTGAGATGGGGTACTCTGAAGTCTGGGCTGTACCTGTGTTCTGGATTGCCTATGTGAGAAGGGGGGGAAGAAGAGTCGCAGTTAACCAGTGAGCCACTTCAATTACACTATTTGTGGCTCATTCACTTCCTGGAAGCTAAAACTGACTTAAGGTGGTGGAACAGGACATTTTACAAGCCTCCAGAACACATAGTGCTACCTTGAGACAGCCCTAAGGACTTGACATCTGATATGGAATAATTTAGGAATCGAGTTCAAGACCGCTGTTTTGCAACGCACCCACACCAGCTTTATGTGCCTCTCTATGAGTTTTTGGTTATGTTCTCTTGTTTGGAATCCTAGCATTTCCCTTCAACCCTTCCCAATTGTACCTATATATGAAGGACCGAAGATTCTTCTACTACATGCATTGATCACTAGCACTGATTAAACAGAGTGGAGTTTTATGGCCCTCTATACCCTCTTCCCACAGTGTAAAATGTGCTTAACTGAAGAGATGATTATAGTTGGACTGGAAGAGGATTAAAATCTCAGGTAAAAATCACAGTAGTGAAAAGAATGAACTGAACCAATAGAGAGGTCTGAGGGGCTGCCCCAGTCCCAACTATGTTGACAGCCCCCCAAACCAGAAAAATTTACTTCAGAGGACAACACTGACGCTATAGGTCAGGGAGAGGGGCATGTCTGATCAGAGCACACAGGAGCAAATGAAGAGAGAAGTAGAGAGTCGAGCACATCCTGGCCCACCAAGCCCTGAGGACCATATTCTCCCTCAGAGCAGCCAAAGCACAGAGAGGACCATAGGGCTGACCCCACTACAGGACATGACATCCCTTCCTGACCCATAGTGCTCTAGGGGACAATACTGGAGACTCAGTGCAGAAATTGTGCCTGATCTGACCCCACTACACGGAGGTGAAGTACTAAGGGTGTGAAACAGAACAGCAAGGGGAACACAGCAAAAAAATCTCCAGGGAATACCAGAAATAAACTTTGGGGCCAGGGCATTGCACTCCATCAGACTCGACTGGAAAATACTCCTAAAGGTCAACTAACAGACCTTGAATTCTTTACAGACTTTTCATTTTTTTGTGTTGTTGGTTTTATTGTTCTTTTGCTTTCTTTTATTGCTTTGTTTTGCTCTGTCTTGTTTTCTTTTGTGTGCATATTATCTCTGCAGGTCTATATAGATAAGATAGGTGGGATAAACAATCTGGAGGAGAAAATAATGGGGCAGACAGTTTGGGGAGATATGAGACATGGAGATTTGGGGAAAGGAAGTGACTATTAATAATCCCAGGGGCAAGGGAACAACAAGTTATCCAAAGTTGATGGCAAGAAGGGTATAGGAGGCCTGGTAGGGCTTGATCAAGGGTAGCGTAGCAAAGCGGAATTACTGAAACCCAAATGAAGGCTGAACATGATAGTGGGACAAGAGGAAAGTGAAAAGAACTAGAAGGCAAAGGGCATTATAGAGGTCTAAATACTGGCCTGTACATATGCAAATATATATATATATATATATATATATATATATATCTCACTGAAGACAAAGCAAATGCATAAGCAAATGTGTGGAAGAAAGCTGATGGTGCCCAGCTATCAAAAGATATAGCATCTAGGCCTTAAAACCTTGAAGGTAAGCAAGCAGCCATCTAGTTCAGAAGCAACAAATCCCACATGGAAGAAGCACACCAGTCTGTGTGATCCTGAGGTGTTGATGGGATCAGATATCCGGCATCAAAGAATGAAGAATCATATCATTGTGAATGAAGGGGTGTGGGGAATGGGGACCCCAAGCCCATCTGTAGGCAAATGAACATCCCATTACAGAAGGGTCACAGGGAGGAGCTCTCCCCACCCCCACCCCCCACCATTATCATGATTCCAATTCTACCTTTCAAATCCAGCTAGCCCAGAGAATGTACACTGGTATAGATAGGAACTGGAAGCATAGGGAATCCAGGACAAATCAATCCCTCAGGACCAGTATTGAAAGTTGTGATGCTAGGAGGATGGAGGGAAGATAGGATAGAAAGGGGAAACCAATTATAAAGATCTACATATAGCCCCCTCCCTGGGGGCAGGCAACAGAAAAGTGGGTGAAGGAAGATGTCTAACAGTGTAAGATATGACAAAATAATAATGTTTTATAAATTATCAAGGGTTCATGAGGGAAGAGGAATGGGGAGTGAGGGGAAAAAGTGAGGAGCCGATGCCAAGGACTCAAGTAGAAGGCAAATGTTTTGAGAATGATGATGGCAACAAATGTACAAACGTGCTTGACACAATGCTTGTATGTATGGATTGTGATAAGAGTTGTATGAGCCCCCAATAAAATGATTCTTAAAATAAGAGAGGAGATGACAGGATGAACTAAATGTAGTGCCTGATCAGTGATTGAATTTTGAATAAAAATTAGCCATAATCACTGAAGACAAGTGTGGGCATAAGCAAAAGTGGTGAAGAAAGCTGATGGTGCCTGACTATCAAAGATACAGTGTGTGGGGTCTTAAAGGGTTGAAAGCAAGCAAGCAGCCATCTAATCCAGAAACAACAAAATCCACATGGAAGAAATACACCAGCCTGTGTGACCATGAGGTATCAATGGAATCAGCAGTCATCAAAGAACAAAAATCATATCATTGCATGCCCACCTTTCTGATATGATTACTGAAGATGAAGTATATGCAAATGTGGCATCAAAGAATTAAAGATTATTTCACTGTAAATGAGGGGGAGTGCAGATTGAAGACCCAAAGTCCATCTGCAGGCAAAGTGACATCCCCTTACAGAAGGGTCATGGGGAGGAGACAAGTCAGTCAGGTACAGGGTAGCAATGATGAAATATGTAACTTTCCTCTAGTTCTTAAATGCTTCCTCCCTCCCACTATCAGGATCTGAAGTCTACATTACAAATCTAGCTAGACCAGAGGATGTACACTGGTACAGAAAGGAACTGGAAACATGGGGAATCCAGGACAGATGATCAATCCCTTCAGGACCAGTGGTGAGGGGCCGATACCAGGAGGGTGGAAGGAAAGTGGAGCAAAAAGGGGAAACTGATTAAAAGGATTTGCATATAACCTCCTCCCTGAGGGGCCGAACAACAGGGAAGTGGGCAAAGGGAGACATCAGACAGTGTATAATATGACAAAATAATAATAATTTATAAATTATCAAGGGCCCATGAGGGAGGGGGAGCAGGGAGGGAATGAAAAAAGGAAGAGCTAATACCAAGGGTTTAGGTAGAAAGAAAATGTTTTGAAAATGATGATGGCAACACATGTACAAATGTGCTTTGCATACAATGGATGGATGTACAAATTGTGATGAGAGTTGTATGAGGCCCCAATAAAATGATTTTAAAAGTTTTTAAAAGATGTAACTATTCTTTATTAAATAACATTAAAAATTAGCCATAAAATAATGAAGATATAAGAATTTAGTGCCTCCCCAAAGCTACAGTCTCTCCTGCTTCTCTTCAATAAAGGTACCAAATACTTTGAATGACTCCCCAATGAAAATTCCACAGATTTTCATGCAGAACCTTCTATATTCTCATTGCACATATATTGCCCATTACTGCCCTATGCAAATTCTCTTCTCCAGTCTTTAATTAATTAATTTAGATCACTAATTTGTTGTAGAGTTCTTGTTTAATAGACTGCTAATTGAAAAGCCAGCAGTTCAAAAAACATTAGCTTCTTCCTGGGGAAAAGATGAGACTTTCTAGTCCCATAAACATTTACAGTTTCAGAAACCCCCAAGAGCAGTTCTACTCTGTTCTGTAGGGTCATCGTGCATCAGAATCCACTCAATGGCAGTGAGTTCACGTTAATTAATTAGTGTCATCTTTGTTACTGCTTCTCTGCCTTTGTTCATAGCTTGTCTATCTACTGTTTCCTTTCTCCTTCTCTCCGTTTTTCATGCCTGACAGATGTGCTTCTCCTCAGTAGATCACTAGTGCATGCTACTTGACAGCATGAGCTACCTTTCTCTTTTTGCACCTTGGGTCCCTGTGTTAGTCTGGGTAGAATAGAGAAACAAATTTGTGAGCACACATACGTGTATATGGAAGAGGTTTATATACAAAAGCAGTTGAACGTTGAAAAAACATCCCAGTCAAGTCCAGATTGAGTTCATAAGTCAGATATTAGCCCATATGTCTGACAGCAATCTACAAAGTCCTCTTCAGACTCAGGAAACACACGCAATCATGCTGAATGTAGATGATCACAGGCCAGCGGGTGGAAATTCTCTTTTTGGGGGAGAGGCATCACTGCTCTTTGGTGGGAGTGGGAGGCCCAGCTTTGCTCTTGGAGAGCTGCTGCTGGATTTGAACCGCCAAACCAGTGGACCACAGTCCCGCACTCAACCACTATGCCATCGGGGCTCAGTCCCTGGGAATTCTTATAAATTCAGTGGCATTGTAAGCACCTCAGTACGTACAGGGGTCTCCACATGGTTTCTCCAGGTCCAAGGTTCTGTATGCCTCAGGGTTGGTCCACGTGGTTTCCCCTCAGGGATGTCTCACAGGGAGTCAACCTTGTCAGTAGGGAATCTCCAAAGAAGTGAAGCAGTGAGAGTACCTCTCACCTCCAAGGAAGAAATACTAGTTTTCCCCAAAGTCTCAGAGGAAGGCCATGCCCACAGAGGCATCATTGGCTATGATCCGATTGACAGACTAGACTCCACTTCTTCACTCTTAATCCTCCAAGTCCCAAACTGACACCAGATTATGAAACTACCACCATTCTCAACTATCTTATAGGCCTTTTTAGGGAATATGCCATGACTTCTAATACCTTCAACATTTTTTAAGTATAACAACTATCCATTTGGCACAATTTTACATTAATGTCTAATGAACAAAGCAAGATGCAGATGATATCAATATTGTCCTCAAACAGTTTAACTATAATAAAGAATTAAGGCCTCAAGATATATGACTGTAGGCTATTGATGGAGGAATCAATGATGTATTTTGGACTAGGCATCATCAAAGTTAAAGTTAAAACACTGATGCTTTGCCTAAGAAGAAGAGGGACCCAGTTCACAATACATCCCCAAGAGTAGTCCACACATGGACATTGGCAGAGAGGAGAGTTTGAAGGATTGAGATGGCTGACAAACATTTTTAGTTGCTGGAATTGATTATAATAATTATGGCTGAAAATAGCATATTGAAAGGAAGATGTTTCAGGAACCCTCTGAATAATTATGTTGACTGCATTACATTGCTACTTATACAAACAGTGAGTCTGTGATTTCCTTGGGTCACAGCCTGCACAAATACATGAGGTAGCCCTTTCAGGAAGCCTTCACAATTTTTACTGAGTTTTTATTTTCTTTCTCCTTTATAGTGATCAAAAGAAACTAACTTATGGAGAACCTATCTTGAACTAGGTAATATAATAGGTACCATCTCATAAAATAACTAAGATGAGCCAGTGGAAAGATGATAAACTTCTGAGCAAAATAGACTTGACTAACTAGATGGGTGATTTGGGGTAAGATATCATTCCTCTAAACTTCAGTAATTCATTCATAAAAGGTATTAATAATATCAACAATTATTTTGACTTTAATAAGGTTGATATGAGATTAAATATAAAGAGTCCTGTTTGTCAGGATAAAGTAGATCATGATGTGATAATAAATAAACCTGACATTCTAGGGGCTCAACTAAGTAGAAGTTCACTTCTGATTCACACCTTGTCTACTATTGGTTCAGAAAATACCTCAAATACGCATTCTTTATATTCTAATTCAGCTACTCAAGCTATTTTCATTGGTTCATCCATCCACCATTTTGACATGAAACATTCCCACAATGACCGTTGCCAGGAATAAGAGAGAAGAACTGAAGAATTCTATCTACAATGATGAAAGTCGTATATCACCTTGACTGGTTTATGATTCTAAGTGGTTTGGCAGTTATTATGTGGTTATTCCCAATAATACGATCAGATATAATCACAAACAGACAAGATCTGCTTATCATGAGATGAGAGCTGCCCATCAGTTGAAAGGGGATTTACTCAGGGTATGACTTTGCAAGATATATGGATGTTATGTCAGAATTCTCGTTGTTTGCTAGATCCAAGTCCTGCACCTGGCTCATTATCATCTGACCTCTGGTTCTTTGGATTGAAGCCAGTGCCTGCCATCTTACCTGCTTATCCCGAGTCTATAGACTGATTATCATTACAGTATATAGTCTGTGGTTTATCAGTCTGCTATTTTGTTCCTGCCAAGCTTGGATTTATCCACCACTGCAACCAGCAGCTTGCCTCCTGACATGCTGATCTGGGGGTTCATCAGCCCTGCAACCATATAAGTGTGGAGTTTGAAATTTCCTAGCTGCTGCAATATAGGAGCCATTTCCTTGAAGTAAATATCTCTCCATATACACTTACATAAGCTTCTCTGGTTTTGCTTCTCAAGAGAACCCATCCCAAGACCTTTAGTGCCAAAAACGATTATAAAGGAACAAAATTGTTAGGAAACATTTTCCAAATTGGTTCGAACATCTGACTGATCTTAAAGGTAGTGATGAGTTTACCTCTGGTGCTGCAAATTCATGAAGTGAAAAGGCAATGTTACATTAAAAATCACCAGCAGTAGATGAAGCATTGTTGAAAAGTGAGGTTCTGATGGGGTTTGATCAAGGGCAATGTAGCTGAGAGGAATTGCTGAAATCCAAATGAAGGCCGAACACAATAGTGGTACAAGAGGAAAGTAAAAGCACTTAGAGGAAAGAATGAGGAGGCAAAGGACATTTATAGAGGTCTCAATAAAGGCATGCACATATGTAAATATATTTATATATAACAATAGGGAAATAGATCTATGTACATATATTTATATTTTAAGTGTTAAGGCAGCAGATGGATATTGGGCCTCCACTCAAGTACTCCCTCAAAGCGAGAACACCTCTAAGTTTCCTTGAATCACTCCTGACAAGGAACCAGTCCTCTTACCCCATCTTATGAAAGTAAGCCATGTGCATCTGATGATTCAGTGCCTGAGATATTGTTGGGAGAAGCACTTGGAGCCTCACCTGAAGCAGATACCTTACAAGATATTGATGATTCTTCCTAGAAAATACCCCAACCACCCATTTTTGTTCTAGACTTGTAACTTCACTTTGGTTCCAGTAAATCTCAAAAGGTGAATTGTTAAGTGAATATGAAGAATATGTGTGGGAATGGCTATTGACTATGTGGGATAATGGTGCAAAGAACATAAAGATAGATCCACCTAAGTTTATTGATATTAATTCATTAAGCACAGACTCATTATTCAGTGCTTCAGCTCAAAAGATTAGAAAAATATCCAATTATTTGACTAAGTATGTGACTAAGTAATACTTGCATACTAAGTAATTACTTAAATACTAAGTAATCTAAGTATTTGACTGGTACAAATGTTTGCCTACATTAAATCAATCACGGTACTTTCTAGGTAGCAATATCTTGCAAGGCTGGGCCAAGGAGGCTATCTATTCTCTAAGTGAGTGTCCATTATGTGGTGCGGTTTCTCCAAAAGCCCAGATTCGTAGGATTAGGAACCAAATGTTGTAAATGACAATGGAACCACCTTCTAATACCCCAAGTAATTCATTCATGTATATTTGCTTCCTTTCCCTGCAATGCTACATTCTTCAGGTCTAGAGGTCTTCATTCTAAATGGAGGAATACTTCCACTCAGAGATACAATGTTGATTCCATTGGAAGCATTAAAAACACTATCCAGCCACTTTGGGCTGCTGGTGCCTCTGTATCAACAAGCAAAGAGGGGAGTTATTGTACTGTCTATCATGACTGGTCCTAATTATTGAAGGAAAATTGAATTGGCATTACATAATGGAGGTAAATAAATCTGTGTCTGGAATAAAAGAACTCTCAAGATCTATCTTAGTGTCACCGTGTATTATGATGAAAGTCAATGGAAACTGTTGTTCTTGTTAAACGCCATTGACTTGATTCTGACCAATAATGACTGCATGCATAGCAGAACCAAACATTGCCGGTCCTGTGCCATCCTCACAATCGTTCCTATGCTTGAACCCATTGACGCAGCCACTGTGCTAATCCATCTCCATGGAGCGCTTCCTCTTTTCACTGCCCCGCTACCAAGCTTATTGTCTCTTTCCAGGAACTGCTCTCTCCTGACCACATATGCTATGCATGTAAAAGGGAGCTTCCCCAACCTTACCTCTAAGGAGCACTCTGGCCATGCTTCCTCCAAGACAGATAGGTTTGTCCTTTTAGTTGTCCATGGTCATTTCAGAATTCTTCAACAGCAGAGGTGCTCACACTTTTTGAGCATGTGAGCTACTTATAAAATGATAAAATTAGGGGCTGAGCCCCGGTGGCGTAGTGGTTGAGTGTGGGACTGCGGCCCACTGGCTTGGCAGTTCAAATCCAGCAGCAGCTCTCCAGGAGCAAGGCTGGGCCTCCCACTCCCACCAGAGGACAGTGATGCCCTCCCAAAATAATAAAGTCAAAATGACCCGCCAACTACAAAAATGCAAAACATATATTTATTGATTATATTTCTTCATAAATGCATTGAGAATCCTTTATATGTTCAACATATGTTTATGTACCTTGCATAGCCATGAGTCCATATTGCACAACACAATTAACTATGTACACTTTTTATCATGATCTGAGTTTATTCTGGTGACTTGCACTGAATGGAATAAGCCACATTATTTCCCAATCTTACCTCTAAGGAGCACTCTGGCCATGCTTCCTCTTCTGCAATAATCTGGACAGTAGCTGCTTACAGCCAGACTCAAACACGCTTCCAAATGATCATCAGTCATGGTGGAACGGTACTTGGACTTCATGATCTTTATGTGGGAAAAGCTTGACTCATATAATTAAGTAGAACCAAATAATGTAGTCAAGGAGGTGACACATTTTCTCATGTTTGGGTACTCTCTCTCTGTGAGTAAGTTCCAGAACTGTTCATGCGCTCTGGACTTCAGCTGAATGTCAGCTTGTAGTGTCAAAATCTCATCTTCCAGTTAAGAGGTGTTCAGGAGAAACAGTGTTGCAATTTTTGATGTAAGTGAATCAACCTCAGCATCTTTTCAAAAAGGATAGCACATGAGTGTAGGGACTGGCTCCAGCAAAGAAATGTCTTGAAAGCATTTGATTTAGCTTGTCAGCTTTGCTGCACTTAAAGCATGTGTTTGCCACCTAAGATTGCATCTGATTGGCTGTGCTGTGTATCAGTTAGGTGACAGGATTGATGGTAGACTTACATCTATTTTTTTAATGCCATGTGATCTACCCACACTTCATTTGTGATCGGCTAACAGATCATGATAAATTGATGTATTGGACACTCCTGTTCTACAGCACCATATTCCAAATGCACTGATTTTAATTTGTCTTATTCAATGTCCAAATTTCAAATGCATGCAAGGCTACTGAAAATACCATGACTTGGGTCAGAGGCACCTTAAAGTAGCATCCTTACTTTTTGATACACTAAAGAGGTCTTGTGCAATAGATTTACATAATGCGATACTTCCTTTGATCTCTTGGGAGCTGCTTCCATAGGCATTGATTGTGGATTCGAGTAAGACAAAAACTCTTTACAACTTCAACCTTTTCTCCATTTATCATGATGCTACCTAGCGGTCCAGTTGTGAGGATTTGGGTCTTATTTACATTGAGTTGTAACCCATGCTGAGGACTGCAACCCTTCATCTTCAGCAAGTGCTACAACTACTCCTCATTTCCATCAGCCAAAATCGTGTCATCTGCATATCTCATGTTCTTAAGCCTTTCTCCGATCCCGACGCCACATTCTCCTTCATATCAACCAGATCCTCTGATGATTTACTCAGCTCGCAGAGTAAATAAGTATGGTGAGAAAACATAGCCCTGAAGGACACTTTTCCTGATTTTCAACGAGGCAGTATTCTTTTGCCTGTTTGCACAACCGCCTCTTGATTTATGTACAAATTCCACTTGAGCACAAGTAAGTGTTCTGGAATTATCATACTCCTCAAGATTATCCATATTTTGTTATGGTCCACACAGTCAAATGCATTGGCTGAGTCAATAAAAGACAAGCAAATATCTTCCTGGTATTCTCTGAGCCAAGATCTCTATGAGGCCAGCAATAATATGCCTGGTGCTATGCCTTTTTCTGAATCCAGCCTGAACCTCTGGCAGCTTCTGGTGATTGTACTGTAGCAGGGTTTTTTTGGATGACCTTCAGCTATATTTACTTGCATGTGATCAATGATATTTTGTGTAATTAGAGCATTCTGTTGGGTCACTTTTCTTTGAAATGTCTACAAATCTGTCCAGTCATTTTAGCTATGTAGCCATTTCCCAAATTTTCTACTATAGATGAGAGAGTGCTTCCAGGGCTTCATCAACTTCTTGAAACATTTCAATTGATATTCCAACAAGTCTTGGAGTCTTGCTTTTGGACTCATACTTTCATTGCCACTTGAACTTCTTCCTTTGGCACCATCGGTTCTTTCTCATATGCTGCTTCCTGCAATGGTAGAATGTCAATTATGTCTTTTTGGTACAGTGACTCTGTGTATTATTTCCATCTTCTTTTGGGGGGGCATCACTGTCCTCTGGTGGTCATGAGACCACCCAGCCCTGCTCCCGGAGAGCTGCTGATAGATTTCCATTTTCTTTTATGCTCTCTGCATCATTCAATATTTTGTCCAGAATTTTTCAATCTTGTAATTTGAGGCGTGAGTTTTTTCTTCAGTTTAAAATACTCTGAGTGTGTTCATTTTTTATTATCTAAGTTGTTGCATATACATATCATTATCTATATTGTTTAACATTTCTTCTCAAGATGTTGAAATTTTCCTTTTGGTTCTTTGGATTCATCATTTCATCTATTCATCTATTAGCTACTCTATGATTAAGAGCAAGTTTCATAGTCTTTTCTGACATCTACTTTGATATCTTCTTTCTGTCTATCTTATTATGACATTTTGCTTTCTTCATGAATGATATTATTAATCCATGGGTCTTCTGTCATTAGTGGTCAAGTCGCCAAATCTGTTCTTGAGGTTTCCTCAAAATTCAGGTGTGTTAGACAAAATGTTTTATTTTGACAATCATGGATTGTTTTAACTTTTTCTCAGCTTTAGCCTGAATGCACATGTGAGCAATTGATGGTCTAGTTCATAGTCAGTCCCTGCCTGACGTGGTTTTACTTCCCTATATTGAGCTTCTCTCTTGTCTCTTCCCACAGATGTAGTCAATTGGAGAAGTTCACAGCAACCTAATTCTGACAGATGTCCCAGACTCTTCAGAAATGAAGGTTCATGTCACTCCACTAGACAAGAGATCACACCAGCAAAGGGCAAAGGGTGGTGGAATAAGGTAGTTATTCATATCAGCTGCAACCACTGCCAATGACCAGTTGCAGAAACAAGGACTGTGATTGTGGAGCATTTCATTCTTCTATGTATACATCATGTATTTTTCTTCAATTATAAGATAAATATCAGGGCTGAGCCCCAGTGGCATAGTGGTTGTGCGTGTGCGGGACTGAGGCCCACTGGGATGGAGGTTCAATTCCAGCTCACAGGAGCAAAGGCTGGGCCTCCTACTCCCATCACCAGAGGGCAGTGATGCCTAACAAAAAAGATAAATATCAGATGTAAATGAGGCTAATACATTTTTCTTTGGAACACATTATTTGAATCATATTAGGTGTGAGTATGACTTTACATCTGTATTTATTTAGAGAAATGTATGGTTTGAGGATGTGTGTACAGGTGCTAAGTGTCAAAGGGTGAACTGTGAAGGCTAAAGTTATTTGTCAAATTGTCGAAACCATGGTTCTCAGGGCGTTGGCAGCTATGATATAGTCATTAGTTATGGTGAGAGCTAATATAGTACAATTACCTCCCTGATAAGATCAGCTATCAGCAACTGATCAGTAGAAAGTGAATGTCCATGTCTGTCTGCTGACCTTTATGGCTGTTTTCTGATTGAGTCTGATGAGGTGCCCAACTCTACTCTCCAAGTCTGAGGTCTGTTTGGGGGATTCTTCTAGGACTTTGTTGCTTTGCTCCCCTTTCTGCTTTCTTCTTTCTTTCTTTCTATCTATCTATCTATCTATCATCTATCTATCTATCATCTATCTAAGATAGGCAAGATAAACAATAGGATCAATGGTTCCGGTGGGGCAGAGGCTGGAGAGAAGGGAAGGTGGAGGAAAGGAAGGGGAGAGCCAACAAACCCAGGGACAAGGGAACATTAGTGATCTAAAAGTGATGGAAAGGAGGGTATTGAATGCTTGGAGGGGCTTGGTCAAGGGTAAAGTACTGAGAGGAATTACTGAGAGCCAAATGAAGGTCAAGCATGGTAGTGAAACAGGAACAGAGTAAAAGGAAATAGAGAAAAGAACTAGGAGGCAAAAGACATTTATAGGCATAAACATAGGCATGTATACAAGTAAATATATTATTATATAATGATAGAGATTTAAGTCTGTGTACATATACTTATATGGTAAGTATCAAGGTAGCAGATGGACACTAGGCCTCTACTCAAGTACCCCCTTTGTTCTAATAACCCAGCATTCTGTGAAGCTCACCTTCTCTATATGATCACTGAAGTCAAAATGGATGCAAAAGCAAAGGTGGTGAAGAAAACTGATGGTGCCCAGCCATTAGAAGATAGGTCATTTGGGGTCTTACAGGCTTGAAGTTAAAGAAGTGGCCATCTAGCAGAGAAGCAACAAAGTCCATATGGAAGAAGCACACTAGCCTGTGTGATCACGAGGTATCAGGCATCAGAATACCCAAAATAAATAATAATATTGATGCAAATGAGGGGGGACACAGTGGAGACCCAAATAGTTCTCAGAATGAAAATAAGTTGAAAAAACACAAATGAATTCTATAAGATGATCATCTGAAAATTTAGTCTGATGACAGAAGTTAAGAGAAGAATCCAGAGGTTTTTTCCTACAAAGAAAAACCAAAGAGAACCATTATATAACAAATCATTACAGAACTGTGGCAGTCATGTACTTGTGTGTCAATTTCATGATTGGGAGTCTAGGGGTGGAGTCTAACCTTTCAATCTGGTCATAGTCAATGAGGCCTCTGTGTGGGAATGCCTTTCTCCTGAGAATTCTGGGAAGTCTCGAGGTATTTCCCAATTGAAGAAGAGAGACTGGACAGTCTCTGAGATGGCAAACTACTGACAAGATGAGATGACAGCATGCTAGTGGATCCTGATTCCTGGAGAATGGAGGAGTTGGAGGAGAGGCCAGATGGAGCCAAATCTTTGGGGCTGGAGACGTCATGTGGAGATGCTTGCCAGTGCTGAGATGCTTGGTAGACCACGGGGAGACCCCTGCCAGCACTGAGATGCTTCTGCCACTGGACACGCAAGACTCTGCACTCATCTATGATTGTCCTGGTGTCATCGCACATGCTTTGTTCATTTGAAGGAGACTTTATAGATTGGTGTCAGTCATATGGGCTAATATCAGACTTATGACTTTGGACTGGACAGGGTTGGGATGCTTTCTCAATGCTCCATTCCTTTCATAAATAAGCCTTTCCCTTATATCTGTATGCATATCTATGAATTTGTTTCTCTAGTCTACCTGAACTAACACAAGAATTTATGGTTCTTTCTAGACAAACACCAGATACTATCTATGATTATAGAGGAAGAATCAGTTATGATGCCTTTCAAAGGTTGGTTTAAAAATTTTAAAAGCTAGACCAAGATGCAAATATTTTTTTCACAGTAAAAATCCTTACTAAATGCTTTCATAAAGATTCCTGTGGAGTAATTTCTATCATATAGTTCTTTAATCATGTAATGGGAAAATATGGACAAAAGTGCCTTCAGGAATCTACATGTGGCAAGATAGCAAACTAGAAAGACACACTATTTATGTGCTGTACAGCAATACAAGTGAGACTAAGTGAAACAGATACAGATAATAATCATGGAGCCTAAGTTTCAGAGAAAATATTAGGTAATTGGATTTAATACAGACTAAGAGAAGATGTTGAATGAAAGTTATGAGATCAGAGTCAGATGAGTAAATTCTTGGCTAGCCCAATGCAGTGTGACCATATTGGATTTTTGCAAGCAGAATTTGATCATTTTAACACACCAATGGCCAGCAACAAGAAAGGAGATAGTAGTTGTGCCCATGTATCCCTAGGTACACCCTATTTTCTGTAGTTCTTCTCATGGAGAGAGACACTGGCCACTCTTATATTACCTGATCATGTACATACAACAGTTAACACCATCCAAACACACCCTCAACTGTGTGAACAGAGAACTGCACACACATTCATATGCTCTACCACACCTGCCAAGAGAGAGGTAGTGAGTACCTTAGAATATCAACATTGACAGATAATCATCAATTAAATATCAATAGAACACCACAATGTGTTTGAGAAAACAATTTAAGTTCACGTGAAGAAATGAGAAAGTGGCTGAAACAAGTGATCAATATGCAAATCCAGAAGACTATTCCTTTCTACAGAATCTGTTTAAATAGGAATAGGCCATACCACTGGGGAAGCCCTTTTCCAATGCATTAGGTTTGTGAGCTGAGTAAGGAAGCTGTATTCCTCTCTGGCCCTCTTACAAAGGCCTTGCTGCCCACTGTTCGGGCACGTTTTGGGGAAGGTCTCAGCTGCCTAAATCCTGAGAATCCTGGCCCAGCCAACTTGAAAAAAAAGATTGTTGGCTCTTTTGACAGACTGTGAGGAAGATTAATTAAAGTGAAGAGAACACTGGAAGAAAATAGATTAATTCGGGGAAATAATCAACAAATGAAAATTTAGAAATCATATAAAAACAGCAAATAGACAACCAGGAGACTAACATAGGATTTCAGAAATAGATAATTCATTCAAAGGATAAAGAAGTAGAACCGAATCAACAGAAAGCCAAACTCTGAGCTTGGAGACAAACCTTGGAAAATAAAACTGAATAATTGGTATGAAAGCAATAAAATTTAATTGTATCCTAAGATTTATGTGGGACCTCATCATGATGAAAAACTTAAGTGAGATTGGAAATTCAGATATAGGAGAAATGGCCAAAAAAATCAGAAAAAAATTATCAAAATAATCATTGAAAGAAAACTTCCTTAACTTCATGAAAGACAAGATATTTATTTTAGGAAGCTGAAGGAAACCTAAACATGCTAGACCCCAAAAGAAAATGACCACACCTTATAATAATCAAAACTTCCCAAACCAACATCAAGGAAAGAATTCTGAGAGCAGGTGGGATAAAATGAAAAGATGCCTACAAAGGAGAACCAATAAGACTACATTCTGATTTCTCAGCAGTAAGTGTGCAAGTAAGAAGGCAGATGGATTACATACATAAAACCCTGAAAGAAGAATAAAATTGCCAACTAAGGATTATATCCACAGTGTGTTAGTCCAGGTAGACTAGAGGAACAAATTCATAGACACGCATATGGATATAAGGGTACAGTTTATATATAAGAGAAATAGGACATTAATAAAGCATCCCAATCCAGTCCAGTACAAAGTCATAAGTCCGATATTAGCCCATGTGCCGATATCAGTCTATAACATCTCCTTCCAACTCATGAAGTCACAGGCCAGTGGTACAGAGTCCCAGCGCTGACAGGGATCTCCCCATGACTCCTAGTTTCCAGGGTTCAGGTTCCATCAACAGCATCCAGAGGTGGTAGAAGTAACAGCGCTGGCAGGGGTCTCCATGTGGCTTCGCCAGCTTTAGAGGTGTGGTTCCATCAGGGTAAGGTCATGTGGCTTCTCCTCCAACTCCTCCAGCTCCTTCGATGCTGCCATCTTGTCTTGTCCGCAGTTCCTTGTCGCTGAGACTAACTCCCAACAACTTGGGAAGATAGCTGCTCATCTCCACGAGGGAAATATCGCGAGATTTTCCAGATGTATCAGGAGAAATCCATGCCCACACAGAGGCCTCATTGGCTACTCAATGGCTATCTCCAGATTAACAGGCTAGACACCACCCCTACATCTCAATCATGAAATTAACATAAGCTCATGACCGCCACACACAGCAAAATTGTTTCTCAAATATAACAGTGAAATTAGGGCATTTCTGGATAAACAGAATTTAAAGGAACCTGGGGAAAAAAAAATAACCCAGACTAACATAACAAAAAATATAAAGGAGAGTTCTTTGGACAGAGAATTAACAATGGCAGAAAACAACCTGAGATTAGCATACATGACCATGCCTTCCAGAAGCCAACCCAAGGCCTGAGCCCGGGAGGCGTAAGCGGTTGAGTGCAGGACTGCGGGCCCGAGGGCTTGGTGGTTCAAATCCAGGGACGGCTCTCAGGAGCAGCGCTGAGTAGCTCCTACGACCACCAGAGGGTAGTGATGCAAAAAAAAAACCCAGAAGCCAGCCCAAATATACAAGTATCTAAGGCAAAACAAACCTACAAGCCTGAAAATGGGCAATCAGCGAAATCAATTTGTAATGAAGATAATTGCCACGTAAAAAGAGAGAATAACATAGTAGCAGACTTCCAAATGAAGAGTTAAACACATGGGAGAAGAGAAGGGGGGTAAAAGGGAGATTGGCAAAGAATAACGGAGATGGGGGAGCATGATGGGAGAAGTGCAAGAGTTAAAGACAACAAAAGTAAATACTTATATAAACAATCCAGCAATAATGATGATCTATGAATAGATGGCTGGATGGACACATGTGCAGAGAGAGTTCACTGGACCAGGAGCTGGGTCTGGTTGCAGGCAGGCTGAGTGCCTAAGCAAGGCTGAACCTGTTTGCTGGCAGAGTACTAAGAGATTGCCAGGCTGGGCTTGAGTCTTTTTACAGGCAGAGCGTGGAAAGAGAGCCTCGCTTGGCAGGGCCCTGCTTGATAGTGGGGCATGGAGAGATCACCAGGCCAGGAGCTGGGCCTGTTTGCTGGTAGGGCACAGTGTACCTGGCAGGGCTGTATTTCTTGGAGGGACTCAGACTGGCTAGGAGCCTGGGAGCCTGTTTTTACCCCACTTGCTCCTGAAGATTGGAACACAGAGGCTTTAGTTTACCTTTCCAGTCATTCTCTGTGATCACTGACCAGCTGGCCTTTCCTTTCTATACTTTGTCTCCTGGTTGTAGAGGCATCCAGTTGTGTGTGTGTGTTTGGTCAACCTGCTGACCCATATTTTTCACTTCTACAAACCTACAAACCTTCAGTGCAGCTTGGGCTACTTCGTTCCATTCCAGAGGTTCTTGATCACATGCTCTCTCGAAACATTTAAATGCTGGTCAACTATATTTTTATACGGTGATGCCATGCGTCCCGGTGATGGTCTTTAGGTGTTGTTAAGTGGGCCCTGAAGCAGAGTAACCCCATGTACAACAGGAATAGTTTAAAACATTTTCTTTGCGTCTTTAAATATCAATTACCTTTAAATATCAATTATCTAGTCCAGCATTAGAAATCCTGGTGGCACAGTGATTTAAGCACTGGGTTGTTAACAGCAAAGCCAGAAGTTCTAAGCCATCAGCAGCTCCATGAGAGAAAGAGGAAGCAGTCTGCTCTTTTTCAAAACAGTAAGAAGTTTTATTATTTCCTATAGGGTTGCTATGCGTTAGAATCTATTAAATGACACAGACTTTAAATGCCCAGTGTTTCCAGGGTATTCTCTCAAACACTAGTATAGCAAGGTAGTCTATTTTAAGGGGTAAAATAATATGCACACACAGAGACACGTGAGGGGAACTTCAAAAATTCATGGATGTTTAATTAGAAGACAATCGATTTTCAATGACTTTTTTTAGTGTGCATGTACGTATGTGTGCTTTATGACTGAAAAGTGGCAAGCCACATAGCCCTCTTCATTTATAATGAGCATTCCCAGACTCAAGGCTCTCAGAAGTCCTTGGTAGGAAATTCTGTTAAATTCAGTAAGTCTCAAATACCTGGTTATGTCACCCATATTTTGGAAAATCCTTCTGAGCAATTATCATTCTTCAAAACATTCTGGCAAGCCACTCCTCATTTTGCAGGAGGAGAAAGCAAGCTGAAAGAGAGGGCTGGGATGGAGAACTCATGGAGACAGCAATCCAGACTGGCCTGGAGGGTGACCCCTGACATCCTCAACCCTCTCGCAGTCACAGCAGGACTGAGAAGCAGGTAGACTTTGACAGCCTCAGGAACGTGTGTGAATAAGTTCATGGGGGCAGAGGAACAGCCCTTTCTTTTCGAGAAAGCTGAATAGCCTGGATTAATCTCTGTGTACAGTGCCTGAAAGACACAGAAGATGGTTCAGTCTACCAGAAGGCTGGTAAGGGAACCAGAGGGCCAGTGCCTGTCCTTCACTCTTGAGGTTGCAGGGAGCCACTAGACTCGAGTGACTAGAGGCTTGGAGCCTGACTGGGATGCAGCCAGCCCTGTGCAAGTTAGAATAGCAGAGAGCTGAAATGGAAGGAAGAGAGGCGAGGAAGCACGGACAGGGCAAGAAGATGCAAAATTCAACTTATGAGTATGATATTTCCTATGTCATCGAACACAAATCACCTAACCCAATGTCAGCCCCAACCAGGGCAAAGACATGGCTGTGTTAATTTGACTGTTTACTGATTTGAGGTGTCTATAGCAATTTGTTATTTTTAAGTGAACATGTTATTAAAAGTTTAATATAAATTTTAAAAGTTCACTATCACAAGGTGAACATGCTCAGAGAACAAGCAGTACCTAGGTAGAAGTCATCATTTTAAATAACAATAAAAGTCACATGAATTAATTTTCCCTTTCAAAATTTTGCCTCTTTGGTGAGATATAATTGCATACTTAACCCATTTAAAGTATATAATTTGATGGGGCCAGCATATTCTCACTATGTGCAACCATCACCATGACCTAATTTTAGAACATTTATATCATTACTAAAAGAAATCTTTCATTACACCTCCCATGATGTCAGGCGAGATCAGTCCTTGGGAAAGGACACCATGCCTGGCAAGGGACAGGGCAGCGAAAGGAGGCCTTTAAGGTGGCGGATCCACACACTGGATCAACAATAGGCTCGACATAAGAACAACTGGGATGACAGGGCAGGACCCAGCACCTCCAGCTGTACACCGGGTGGTCATGAGTCATAAATGACTCTCTGGCACCTACCAGCGTTAGCTTTTTCCTTCCCAACACTCCAAAAACCAAACTCACTGCCACTGACTTGAGCAAGACCTTACACGACCACATGGAACTGCCCCCGTGGGTGTCCCAGACTAGAACTCTTTGTGGGAGTGGAAAGCCTTGTGTTTCTCCTCTGGAGCAGCTGGTATTTGGAACTGCCGACCTTGCAGACAGCAGCTCAAGACATAACTGCTGTGCCCCCCCCCCACCTCTCCCTCCCCAAACCTATAGAAAATCTCTCGTATGCTTCCTGCCTCCACATAATAGTCTCTTCTAGCTGGTTTACATAATTAGACTCATGCACTCGGTTGTCTTTGTGATTGCCTGCTTTTATTTAGCATAAAATGTTCAAGATTCACCCATGTCGTCCGTGGTTGGTATGGTGTCTCTCGCGCTCACTCTCTCAACTTTCTAACGTAAATCAAGTAAAGGTTTACAGAGAAGATCATCAATCTTACATGAAACATTTCCCAAATATTTTGCCTCATATCATTCCTTGCAACCCTTCCATGTAATGGCACTTCTCCCACTTCCTCTCCTTTCCTAACCCTTCTGGACTCTGTTCGTAAGCAAATACAGCCAACCTCAGATGCTTGGCTATTCTCAAGGGAGCACACCTCACTTATAGGCCTGTTTATTCTTTGGTTAGAAATTTATCCCAGTGATTAAGTTCGATTCCAGGCTTGAAGGGTGATTAAGGTCAATGGTCTAGGGCAACAGTTCTCAACCTGTGGGGCACAACCCCTTTGGGGGTCAAACAACGCTTTCACAGGCATTTTCTAAGACCATCAGAAAACACATATTTCTGATGGTCTTAGGAACTGAGACATGGCTCCTCTGTCCTCCATACGGGGCCTACCACATGCAGGTATACTCACATACAAGGAGGACCTGGTGTGATGACTGTGACTCACGCTGCACCATGCTTCAAAAATTTTTTCATTTATTTGTAATTAGAAATAAATATTTCAATATAAAATTACATATTATTTTGTGATTAATCACTGCTTTAATTATGTTCAATTTGTAAAAATGAAAATGCATCCTGCATATCAGATACTTACATTACAATTGCTAACAGTGGCAAAATTACAGTATGAAGTAACAATGAAAATAATTTTACGATTGGGGGTCACCACAACATCAGGAACTTTATTAAAGGGTCATGGCATTAGGAAGGTTGAGAACCACTGGTCTAAGGAGTTCTATCACACTCTATCCAACCAATAATGTGGTCTCTTTTAAACTTAACTTCTCTTTAAGGCCAAATAATATTCCATTGTGTGGATATGCTGCATGCTATTTACCCATTAGACTAGATGGGCTTTTTTTCACATTTAGGCTATCATAATCACTATGTTATAAAATTTTTTGTGTGTTATTTTTTGGTAGATGCACGTTGTTATTTATTTTGGGTGTGAAGGTACTGGGTCATATGGTAACCCCATGTTTAAAATTTCAAGGAATTGCCAACCTGTTTTTCAAAGTGTATATGTCATTTCACTTCTCACCAACAATGTATGAGAGTTCAGATTTCTCAATGTAATTGCCACCGGGTGCTATGTCTATATTTTTTATTATAACCATCTTAGTGAATATGAAGTGATATCATTGATGATGTTGGACATCTTTTGCTGAGATGGTGGGTTTATTTAAAGGACTTTAAGCAGGGGAAGTTTTGGGAGAATCTAGAGTAGTTGAATGGATACATCTGACTTGAAGATAAGGCCTTCAAATACTAACTTCAATGCCAGCACCTTCTCTTGTTCCGACAATTTCTTGGGCATGGCAGGTCTGAAATGCCCAGAGTAGATGCCTTCAACCACAGGCCCATGGGTTGCCTGAGTATGGTTCACCGAAAATGGTTTGAATGGGAAGTGAGCATTCTCAGCTGTACTATCGACTTCCAAAGGAATCTTCCTCTTTCTTTCCACTTAAGTCAGACTACACCAAGACTGCTCAGATCCTTGAAACCTAGGTGGCTACTTCCTGGGGATTCTTGCAGGCACTTCCAGCACTTTTGATAAGTGCTTCTTCAGAAAAAGAGGAGGAAAAGAGGAGGGTAGCTTGAATGTCAGGGAGATGGCAGACAGGAGGCAACTGGCAGCCATGGTATTTGCTTGATCTTAGCTCTTCTCTTTGAGCCCCATACTTTGGCTAAACACAGAAGGTGTCAATCTTGAAATATTTTAAAAGTAATCCAATCAGTGCTGCATCCCAGCCAAAATCGGCTGTGGAAGGAGGTGTCGAATCAAATATCTATCGGTGCCATTATCATCCTAAGAACCCACAGGAATCAGGCCCACAGGAAGCTATGAGCTTGAGTGGCTGCGTTGACTGCAAGCTCAGTGTTTTTGATTTGCATACTATTGACTGTGTATCATTAATAGAAGGGAAATGTCTAAGGGAGTTGATGTAGCAGTCCCATCTGACTCCAGTGGTGCAGAGTGGACTTGTAAGGGAATCTCAGTGATACGGCAGGCATTCAGATGGGAGGCAGGAAAGAAAAGGATAAATCATGAGGAAAAAGATGTTTTCTTTGGAGAAAAAGAAGATGTAGGGACATGTCACAGTTGTTATAAATTTCTTAAAGCAAAAGTGCTCATTAGAAATTTCTTAAAGCAAACTTTTCAAATGGAAGTTGAATCAAATGTTGGGGTGTGGGGAGCAGATACTAGGACCTGTTGGCAGTAGTTTTGTTTCTCCCTGCCATTAAGTCAATTCTAACTCTGACCCTCTAGAACAGAGCAGAATTGTCCGATGTGTTTCTGAGACTGTAATTCTTTACAGGAGTAGAAGACTTCACATTTCTCTTTGTGGAGTAGCTGGTCATTACAAACTGCTGACTTTGTGGTTAGCAGCCCAATGCCTTATCCACTATGACCATAGTTACATTGACATAATTCAAGTTCCTTCTATGTAGGAAGTTTAACAATATGAAAGGTGTGAGAATAGAATTAGAAGAGAATTACTCGCCTTGTAATATAATGAATTCCCTCATATTAGAGGCATCCTTTAGAGGTTAATTAACTGCGGTTGGTTAACTGATTATAGGAAAAGACATAAGGACATTCAGATATTTTAAGTTCTCTGAATCTATTTCAATTGAACTATATGCAATTGCCCTTATATATAATTATATAATATAATTATATATAATTATATTTATATAATTATATAATATTAATATAATTAATATAATATAATATAATATAATTATATGATTATATAATAATATATAGTTATATAATTCAACTTAACTACTTTTCTCTCTTGAAAGTTATGTATCTTTAAAATAAGAATACTTTAGCCAATTCTTATAATCATCTTCATTTAAAAGGACAGTAATAGTACATAAAATTCAAATTAGTAGTAGTTCCCCAAACCAATTGCATTTGATCAATGCAAATGCCTCTGCTAGGGATAGGTATATGCCAAGATTGGATCAAATTGGGTGAAGTTGCCACAGAAATAAGTCTTCCCAGAATGCAATCAAGGAGTCCTGATGACATAGTGGGCTACTTACTTGTTACCACAAGGTTAGCAGTTTGAAACCACCAACCACTCCATGGGAGAAAGATGAGACTTTCTATTCCTGTAAAGATTTGTAGTCTTAGAAATTCACACAGGCAGTTCTACCCCAACCTATAGGGTCACTATGAGTAGAAATGGACTTGATGACAGTAAGACTGGGCTTGAATTTTTTTAAAGAATTTTATTGTGAGATTTTATATATATACAACAATTCATAATTCAGTTATATTAAGCATAATTGTACAATTGCTATCACCATCACTTCCAAAACATTTTCTTTCTTCGTAAACTCTGACATCAGCTCCCTTTTATCCCCTACCTCTACTACTCTATCCCTACAATATATATCCATGTCTTACATAATCCAAAGTATATATTTACCTATAATTCTGCAATTTGTTCCCCTCGAGGGGGGGAGGGGTTTATACAATCATAATTGCTACCACTTACTCCTTTTTCCCATATGTTCAGGGAATCATTATTCCTGTTATTATTTCTGAAGGGTTTATATATGTTGAATTTCATGTATCGAATTATCTTAATTATACAAATTATACAGCTCTAACAAAATTAGTGAGGTAAAACTAAGACCATATCAATTAAGGGAAGAAATAAAATATTAAAAAACTAGATGATAGTTATGTATTTCATCAGTGCTATACTGTATCCTGCATATATCATCCCTTCCTTTAGGCCCTTCTGTGAGGAACTGTCCAATTATCCAACAGGTGGATTTAGGTTTTCTGCTTTGTCTACGCTTCTTCATGACAATTTGATTACTTGATTTTGAACGTCTGATACCTCTTCCCATTGACTCCTCATGATCAACAGGCTAGTGTGCTTCTTTCAAGTGGGCTTTGTTTCTTCCCTGCTAGATGGGCTCTTGTTTATCCTCAAGCCTTTAAGACCCGAGAAACAATATCTTTTAATAGCAGGGCACCATCAGTTTTCTTCATCTCATTTGCTTGTGCACCCATTTTGTCTTCAGCAATTGTGTTGGGAAGGTGAGGATCATATAGTGCCGTATTATTAGGACAAAACTTTCTTTTACTGAGGTAAGATTTAAGTAGAGTTCCAAAGTCAATCTGCTTCCTTGTTGCATTGAGAAAGAGAGAGAGACTTTTATATAGTTTTATATAAGTATCTTTATATATTTATAGATACATGTACCTATATTTATACCTATATATAATTTTTACTTTCTTGTTCTTTCCTCCTGCCCCACTCTTATGTTTACCCATTGTTAACTTCACAGTCATTCCTATCGGATACATTTCAATTGATCAAACATGACCAGAAATACTATACTCTCCTCACTGTCAATTTTAGATCCTTTACTATATCTCTGACTTTGTTATTGTCCCACTGCTCCCTCCCCTTGCTTCATCCTCTCCCATAGCCCCAACCCCCACCCCACCAACCATCGGTCTGTTTCTATCTTCTTGGTATTCTTATCTTGCTTATCTTATAGACACCAACAGAAAAAAAAGAGAGAGAAAGAATACAAATAGTTCCAAGTCTGAATGTTGTCCTGACCTAGAGTAGATGAGTATATCTCCGTTAAATAGTGAGTAGACTCTGTTATAATCCTTCAGTCCAATCCCCTTTTCTTTCAGAGACTCATATCCCAGGACCTGTTTACCCAACAGCATTGAGATCCTTTCAATCTTCAGCATTCAAGTCAGAAGGGTGCGCCTTCTACAAGACCCCATTGGTCTTCCCACAGTCAAGGATGGATTGGTCTAGTGCCCCACCCCTTCCCCATTAAACCTTTAAGCATCCAGTGTGGCCCCTTGTGAATATCCTGCAACCAGTTTAGATGAGGGCCAACAGCTCCCCGTTCTTCCCTCTCCTCAAGTAAGAAGTCTACCCTCCGGATTCCTCAGGGGCTTCTTGACTTGGCTCCCATTGCTGGTCTGTTGCCCTTCCTCTTGGTTTGCCCCTGTGTGGGTGGGTCAGACTGGTTGCACTCACCGAGTTATATCTTCAGTGTTGTCCTCTGGAGTGCTGTCACCTCAGGCGGGATGTCATCTCTAGAGCTGAGGCCAGGACTGCCGTTCTCTCTGGGAATGAGCTCCTCCACCAGGAATGTCACCCTCAAGACGTGGGGCACCAGAATGAGATCTACTTCCTCTCTCCTTTCCCACATAATTTTCCATTCTAACAACGGGAACACTGGGTGGGTGATTCTCTCTGGACACTATCTTTGAGACTGTTTTTTTTTTTCAAGAATGCAATCTTCAGTGTTCAAAGGAATCAATTCTTCTTTGGTCTTCCTTATTCATTGGCCAGCTTTCATATCTGTGTGAGGCAACAGAAAATACCGCAGCTTGAGTGAGGCACACTGCAGTCTTCAAGAAGACATCCTTGTTTTTTTAACATTTTGCCCCATGTAGTATGTCATTTGATTTTCTTGTTTGTTGTTTCTGTTGGATGGTGATTGTGAATCCAAGTACCATGAGATCCTCGACAACTGTAATATTTTCAAGATTGGTCCAGTTGTACCAATAAGCATCCACATGATAAAAGACGTTTCATGTTCTCTATGTGGTGTAATCCATACTAAAGGTTGTATTCTTTAATCTTTATCAGTAATTGTTTCAAGTCCTTGTGGCTTACAGCAAGTGAAGTGTGTCACCTGCATATCTCAGGTTGTCAATGAACCGACCTTTAGTCTGTATGTCATGTTCTTCATTTAGTTAAGTTTCTTGAATTATTTGCTCAATATATAACAATTATCCTTGTTCTGTTTAAACTATTGCCTCTTATTCTATGTGCAGTTTCCTCATGAGCACAATGAAATGTTTTGGAATTCCCATTCTTTAAAACACTATCCATGACTTGTTAAGATCCATACAATTGAATATTTTTCTGTAATCAATAAAACACATGAACAATGATATCCCTCATTTCTCTCCTCTTCTAAATCCAGACTGAGCTAACAAACAGAGTATTAGAGAGAGACAACACTAGATTAAATGATAAACCTGACTTGATTTATTAAAACCCTGTCACTTGATCTCCTTTCTGAAACCCTTTAACTTGATCTGGTTTTCAATATTTTTTGAACTTGGTTTTTTTTTCATGTTGAGATTTATCTCTGATGTATTTTGTCATTGTAGGTAACCTTCTTGAGTCTTTCTTATGTGCTTTTCTGTTTCCTGATACATGATACATATATAGGATTGATAAACCAATAGAGACAACAACTATAATCAGGGTTCCTGGAGGAGAGAAGAAGGCAGGAGAAGTGGTGGTGGGGACAGTACCTAAAGGGAACACGGATAAAAGAGTCAAGGAAGAAAATGTTTTCAAACTGATTGTGGTAGCAATCATACAATACTGCTTGATGAGTTTGAACTATGGGTTGGCATGGTGTCTGGATGAGCCCCTAATAAAATGGTTTGGTGAAGAAAATCCAGATCAAACTGTTGGCACACTGCTGCAACCATTTTTAAAATGATCACCAGCACAATTCTACTTATATGTAATAATGACGACACTGTTTGTTTATTTTCACATTTGATTAGATTGTTTTCCTTTGGAATATTGGATTGCTGTGTTCAGGAAAAGGGAGTAACATGTGAAGTGATGTGAAAGATTACTGCATGTAGAACAGGTACTTTCACGCTAAATAAGAGCCTGCTCTGGGGCAATGAGGTGAGGCAATGAGGGAGAGGTAAGTGATGAGGGAGTAGCTTCATTAGTGTATCTGACCTTTGTTTCTATTAAGAGTGTCCATTAAAATAGCGAACAAATCGAACTTGTGAGATACAAAGATTTTGTGAGGAGATGGTTTGGAGAAGAAAAACGGACTGGAAGAGATAGGAAAGAAGCAATTATTTTAAAGGTCTTGATGCAAGGTGATCAGGGATCAAGACTTCACAAAATAAACGTACTATTTCGAAACTCTTCCTGCCATCTTGTCAACTCTGATTCACAGCAGCCCAACAGGAAGAGTTGAACTGTCTCTGTGGGTTTCTGAGACTGTAATGCTTTACAGAAGTGGAAAACCTCTTATTTCTCCCATGAAGCGGCTGGTGATTTCGAACTGCAGATTTTGTTCTTTGCAGCCCCATGCATGACTCTTTCTACCACCAGGGCACACTAAGGTGCTGATCATGAAGCTGAATCCTGGCAAAGCAGTTCTTGAACACTTTGAAGCCCCTCCGGCTTAGTTTTCTTATCACCAGCAGCAGAATGCTCAAGTAGGAGGAATGCTCTGAGAGGAGGAAGCATCTCAGTTAATATGGAGAATTGTATGCAACTTTGACGCCCACCCCTTCATGGATTTCTTCTTCCATGTCTCCTTATTACTCACAGCTTTCAGAGTCAAGCCCTTAATGTAATTGAGTTTTAAGATCTCTCTCCATCTGGGTGCCCTCTCCAAAAAGAAAAAAAGTTCTCTCTCCAGAGTGACCGTGGCCCTCTCTACTTGCTCAGTATTCCATCTTAAATACCCAAACATTTCCAACTTCAGACAACCCCAGCTGCCATCTCCCCCTTTTACCTGAAACTTCAGGGGGAAGAAGATAGTGTCCATTTTCTTGGTGCTATCACTAAGAGCACTGGTGACATAATGGTTATGTTAAGGGCCCCCTAATCACAAGGTCAGCAGTTTGAAATCACCAGCAGCTCTACTGGAGAAAGAAGGGGGCTTGTTTGCTATTCCCACGGAGTTACAATCTCTGAAGCCAACACAGGCAGTTCTACCCTGTCTTGCGTCAAATTTGATGGCAGTGGGGTTTTTTGGTTACCATTAGCAAGCTTTAAAGCTCATTCCTCGTTTCTGAGCTCTTGAAACCCCCTCCCGGTTCTCCTCTCCAGCCTCTTCTTACGCAACAGTACCTTTAGCAACTGTTCACTTGCCTCTCCATGTTAGTTCCACCCTCTCCTCTTGCAGCATGCTGGCTTATTGAAAATACGGGCTCAGTGCTCCACAGATACAAGTTTGAATTTCGACACCACCATTCACTTGGGAAACTCATCTAGTGCTTCTGAGTTTAGTACCCTGAATGATAAAAAGAGGATAGATTTTTTGTATCACTCGGCTGCAATGGAGAATGTGTGGTTTTTTTGTCAAAGCACCTAGGCAGAGTCTGATTTTTTTGCTTTCCTTAAACATCCATGGACTACCAGAAGAGCAAACAAACGTGTCTGGGATGAAGTAGAGTCAGCATGCTCCTGAACATCAAGGGTAGGTAGGGAGACTTTGCCCCATGTTCTGAGGAGGCAGCAGTCTTTGAAGAGGAACCGCACACTTGATAAAGCAGAGGGAAGAGTCTCAATGCGCTGGATTGAAATGATAGCTGCAACGATGGACTCAAATATAGCCACCACTGTGAGGGCCGAGCACAGTTTCATTCTGTTTCATGAGGGGGCTGAGTCAGAGCTGACTCAGCAGAGCCTGGCAACACAGGCCCAAGCCCCATTTTTCCAGTCCCCGCCTCTCCCCCTTCACTTCTTATTCCCACCCTTTCATTTCTCCCTTTCTCCCACTAAGTGAGATTAGTTGGGAAGAATTCTGAGGCTTTACCCTTGTGTCTGCAACTAACCAACAGTAGAAGAGTGAGCAAATCATTTGATCTCTTTGAGTCTGACTTTCTCCATTTACTAAATAGAGAAATTAGAACTCGTGATCTCCAAGGTCCTGTCCCCTGGCCTCTCCTAGAAGGCATAGCAGCTTTGAAATCCCATTTCTTTCACGAGGTCTTTCCAACTGCTCAACCCAGCGGCAGTTCTTTTTCCTCTCACATTCCGCTGCCCTGCACCAACATGCCCCCTCTGTCTTTGCGCTTTACACTAAAAATGTTTATCCACGGGATTTATGTCAGAATGACTGGGGGCAGGGGAGTGAGATTGTTTCTGTTAGCAAAGAGGAAGAACTTGAACTCCACCGGAGCAAAAATGTCCTCGAGGGGAAGAGCTGTCCTTCACAGAGAGAGGTTACATCCTCCGCACCCTTCACGAGCCTGGTGAGAAGGCTCCGTGAGTTCATGACACGCGCAGCAGGCAACAATAAATTAGCCTTTTCTTTCTTTCTTTCTTCTTGCCCCCTCTTCTCCGAGTTTTCGTTTATTCCTTTCTCACTCCGTCCCTGTCCTTTCTTCCTCCAGCTTTCCTTTCAGATCACAGGAGATACACAACATATTACATTCACCACAAATAATTTCAATCCACAGATTCAGTTTAATTCATTTATTTATCAGCCCATTTTCAATTTAACAATTTCTTGCTCTGTATATGTGCTGTGTTGTGCTCTGTGCTAAGCTTTAAGGTTGTCCACAGGAATACGGTATCATTGTTGCATTCTAGGAACTCACTGTCCATGAAATGCACTGGTTTGCCAAATACCTATCACCCTGGGTCATTTGGGATTCTCTGGAAGCAGACAGTGCAGCAGGGCTCGAAAAGCAAGTTGTCTGCTCTCAACTTGGGTGATGCTGATTTTTAAGGAAGAAGAGAGAAAGCAACATTGGCTGGAAGAAGGCCTGCCAGGGCAGCAGGAGCTAACAGCAGCAAACCCAGGAGCCCGCAGGACCCAGCAGCAAACTCTCAGGAGAGTATGTTCACCAGAGCTATTCCATCTTTACATCGCTGCCTCACTCAGATAGGGGAGTGAGATTGTTTCTTTGGACCCCAAAAGGGCAATACCTGAGCGGTCTCTCCCCAAAAGAATGGGCACCTGCTAGTTGTCGGCTCGCTCTGCGCTTGCACATGGACAGCCAGTGCTTTTCTTGAATGGGGGTGGGAAGCAAATCTTTGTGTCGGCTACAAATGCCCAACTTTGTGTTCAGAATCAAAGACAGAATGATGAGTAAGACCAGACAATCTTTGTCCTAACCACAGCTGCACTCTAGCAATGGGATCAATGTTTCCCAAATAACAGCCTCCTCCCTGCCCCACCTCCCCCCACCCAAGAAAAGTGCCTGATGGTGCTTGGTCTTAGAGTTTTGAACAGTCTTGGACATAGGGAACAGCATGTACAAGCTTCTGGAGAAGAATGGAGCATCGTGCATTCAAGAAAGTGAAACAAAGCCAGTGAGACTAGAGTTAGGATTGGATGACGGTTGGTTTGCGTATGTAATGGGGCCAGTCCAACTGAGGACTGAGAACTTTGTCCTGAGAACAGCAAAGCTTTAAGAGTTTAAAGAAAAGGAAGCAAGGTTGGGGGCTAGCCATGTTTGATTGTGTTTGAAGGGGGGACACGTACTGCCAACGAGCTAAGGGAGAGAACAGGCAGCAGAGATAAAAGTTGATTGATTGTCATTGCAGTGGTCCAGTCAGGACCTAGGCTGTGAAGCACAGAGGAGTGAATGCATAATGAGAATAACTGATGCAAGATGTTATAGGGGATGCAGAGGTGGGACTTGGGTGATAGGGAGGGAAAGTGGGTTTGAGGAATAGATAATGAAGGCAGGAATGGGGAGGGAGCACAACTCATTTTAAACCAAGGAGGGTGGGCGGGGGGGGGGGGATGCTCTAAGACTGATGTGGTGATGACTGCATGATTACCCTTGATATAATTGAATGAGTGAACTCTTGCATTGGTTGGTATTTAAATTCTGTGCCAATAAACTGTTGGAGTGGGGAGGAAAGACCAGATGTGAAGAAGCATGAAATGCTCAAGATCCCGGAAGAAGTTGTTTCATGTCTGGCCAAAAAGTGCAGGGGGGAGGTTCTGTATTCGTCCATCTTCTTTCCATCATGAAATACAAACCTTTACTTTTCTTTCATCCTGGACACCTTTTGCCTTAGACATTTACTCTTCTTTTACTATTTTAGTGCCCTGATTTATCACTGATGGGTATCACTGCCTGTCATTGATGGACCTCTGGATCCTTCCACACATTTCTTGAGGGTTGGAGCTTGTGGAATGTCTTCTTCCTCTACTTCAAGTCATCATCTTGAATGACATCAATGTAAATTCCACAATGCTGGGCTCTCCCAAGCTACACCTCACCCACGCTACCCAATCTCATGGATAAGCCTTGCCTGGAACTATACCCTTTTGTATCTTCAGTCTAAGTCCCTCCCTTCTGAATACAATAATCTATCCTAAGCTTGTTCATCATGTGAATCCATGAGAGTGTTGCACAGGTCACTCATGTCCTCCTGGTCTCACTTCTTATTGTCAGTTTACATAAAGCAACCTATTTCCATCCTGCACTGCCTCCTCTGAATCTGACCTTGTATTTTGATTTAGTCTCCAATTCCCCTCCAGTTTTAGTCTTCTTTAAATTCCTTAGGCACACTCCACATCTGGAATCATCTTAACCATGCCTTTTCCCCTCCTGCACCCAGATTGCTGCATACTTCTGGGTAAAGGCACTGAGTCATGTAGACTGGTGTCACTACAAGTTCACAGTTTGCTGACAATGTTATCAAATGCCCTAATCTGAGCATGGTCATTAACAAGGATAGTAGTTATCAAACACACAAGGCATAAGTTGTTGAATGAGACTACAAGGCAGGATAGAAGAAATGGGCTTGCAGATGGAAGCGTGAATGAAAAGTGAAGAAGTGGAGATACAAAGTCAAGTCATTGAAAACTTAACAGAATCGGGCAGGGTCCATGAGAGGTTTGAGAATTTTAATTAGAAAATCATAAAATAGATTCCCTGCTGGAAATTGTAATTGACCTTAAGGAGACCAAAGTTCCAGCCTAATTATTAATCCTTTATAAGTGAAACTGGGTTCTCCTCCCCTGACCTCACCCCTCTTACAAGATGCTGGCTTGGAGTTCATACTGTAAACTGACTATGCAAAAAGTGACCATTTTGAGAAAATAAGTTCCAATTTCTGTCTATATGCCAAGAGGAATGGACTGAGAGTGAGATTAAAGTTACAGGAGGAGGGATTCTTGCACCTCTTAACAGGAGAGGACTAAAAAAATCAATCACACCTTAAGTCAGTGAAATATTGTGCATATCCAGAAAGTAGAAACAAAAAGTTGTTCTATGATTATAATTATATGAACAATGTAGACATATGCATACATCTTGGGAAGGGATCAAGAGAAATGAAAATTTATATCAGTGGAGCAGAATTGTTTGTTAATTTTCTTTCAAATGTTATTATTATTCCAAAAAAACTTAAATTATTTAAAACAAGAAAATGCATTTTTGGAAAACATGAAGAGGACTTTTGCTTTTGTTTTTGGAAATTTTGTTTTGTTTTGTTTTTGCTTAGGGCCAGAAAGTCTAGCCATATAATCTCGAGGCAGAGACAGAGGAATCTGGGTTCACAGCTGGCTTTGTCGCATGCCTAGCCCTTTAGCCATGTAAGCCTCCGTTTTTTTTAATTATGTAAAATAACAATAATAATAATTACCCCTTATAATTATAAGGATTAATGAGATAAATCATGTCACTATGGTCCTTGATATATAGAGATGGCCAATAAACAGTACTAATTATTGTTATTGTTGTTAACTCTGCCAAAGCTCTGAGTCAGAAACTGGTCTTCTGAAGTCTTGATGGCTGTTACAACACTGTATAGTGGAATGAGGGAAGGATTTCCAATTGGACATACCTCACCGTTCTGCCTCTGGCCTAACTGTGTAAACTTAAACGAACAATAATGACTTTACTGAGACTTTGTTTTCACATCTTTTTAATAAGAAGACCTACTTTGTGAAATAAAAATACTTAATCTGGCCTAGATTTACCTCTCCAGCCTTGCATCATCTCTCCTCTAGGACACAGGAAACTACTTATCCTTCAAGTTTGTTTTTTTATTTCCTGACATCTGTTGGATTGATCCCATTTTCTTTATTCCTTTCCTATCCCTCAAATGACTCATAAATTATTTAATCCCATTCTATTTACATTTTATATACATATAATATTAAATACACTTTTATATACATGTAATATTAAATCTTTTTATTGGGAGCTCATATAAATCTTATCACAATCCATATCTATATTAATTGTCTCAAGCACATTTGTACATATGTTGCCATCATTGTTTTCAAAGCATTTTCTTTCTACTTGAGCCCTTGGTATCAACTCCTCATTTTCCCCCCCTTCCTTTCCTTCTCTTCCTCCCTCCCTCCCTAAATAACTCTTGATAATTTACTATTTTATTCATGTCTTGCACTGTCTGATGTCTTTCTCTACCCCCAGTGGTCTATTGTCCATCTTCTGGGAGGGGCTTATAGATAGATCATTGCGATCAGTTCTCCATTTCTCCCCCTACCCTCCCTTTCCCCTTCTGGTATGGCTACTCTCAATATTGGTAGCGAGGGGTTTATCTGTCCTATATTCCCTGTGTTTCCAGCTCTTATACTTTAGTTCTACTCTTCATATGTGTATGTATGTAAATATGGGTACGTGTGTTTAATATGTATATACACACATACATATGTTAAATTGTCATGGAGTTGATTCCATCTCATACAAACTTAATGTGTGTCAGAGTCAGGCTGCACTCTGTAGGGTTTTCAATCACTGATTTTTCAAAATAGAATATCAAGTCTTTCTAATGAAACATCTCTGAGTGAACTCAAACTTCCAACATTTGGGTTAGCAGCCAAGTGTGTTAATGATCACACTACTCAGAGACTCTACTTTTGATGATCCCTTCAATTAACCATTATTTTTCTGTTTTAGAATTTAAGTCAATATAAAACATATTTACCTTATGTGTTTAACCATTTTTGTTCAGCATTCCTTCTGCGGTATTTTGTATTAGTTCCTTTGTTTACATGTATATATCTTAGCAGTTCTTGCAGTAAATGCTTACAGAAAATTCTCATTTTTATCTGAAAATATGTTAATATTGCCCTCATTATTTTGCCTGTGAACTCTGTGTAGTGATTGCAATGGATATCAGAACTCAGAGAGGTTATGTAGAGAACATGACATAAAACTACATAAAGTCTCTTCTATATAATAGATCTTGTCTTCATGGACAAGAGGCTAATTTTCTGAAAAATTATATTAGAAGTAGCTTTCATATAATATTTAATGATTATAATAATTGCAATAAATATAAGCCATGTAGATAGCACGATAAAATATTGCAAGATCAAAATTTATTTATTGCAAATTCTTTTTCAGCTACCTAAACAGGTACCACACACATTCAAATTAATAAATACCAAGAAATCAAACTGGCAAAATATGTGCAAAAAACAACTGAGAAACTCAAGGGCCAAGGCCAAATGTGAAACAGATCATTAATTCTTCGTATACAAGGTCCTATTGAAACTGAACAAAGTCAAGTGGATCTGTGCTTACTTATCTTTATAATGTTCCTCCTGTCACCTGGCAACTTGGAACTTTCCTCTTAGTGGTTCTCCTGCACTGATTGCTGTGGAGTCTCTCTTGTATATGTTACTCAGTTGTCATCTTGCCAAGATTGTCCCACCCCTCATTCTTAAGTCTCAAATTGACAACAGATTATGAAACTACCACAGCCTCTTAGTTCTTTCCTCTATTTACTTTACTTTCCTCTTGTGTTACTGTCATTTTCGACCTTTATTCAGCTTTCCTTCATTCCTTTTGTCAGCATTGAATTTGATCAAGCCTCACCAGGCATCCTCTGCCCTCCTCAGCATCAATTTTAGATCACTTGGTGTTCCCTGTCTTCATCTTTTTTTAAGACTTAGTGTTTTCCTTAAATTATATTTGAGATTGGGGCCTAGTTTGTATATTAGAACAAATGCTTTTAAGGATGCATTACATTGGCAACTTTGGTTTACTGACTGGTAAGAATTTTCCATACACTGTATGTATTGGCTATCTGCTTTCATACTTATTGCCTTAGGTTTACATACTTTTATGTTCTGTGGATTAATATTTCACAGTTGTGAATGAATGATATTGAAATGACTGCTTTTTACCTAACCCTCATATTTTAATGACAGTTTTATTCTGTCACAGTTACTAATTAGAATAGGAAAACTTTTCATGTGTTTTAACTTGGAAATTTTCCTTTGTGTTTTTCTCATTGGTATTTTAGTCCATACTACTGATTAGGTCAATGGTGCTGCTTTTGTTGTTGCCTGGTGCTAGACAGTTGGTTTCATCTCATCGAGTCTCACGCACAGTAGATTGGAACAGTGCCAATGTCCTATACCATCCTCATAATTGTAGTTATATTTGAACCCATTGTTGTTGCCACTGTGTCTGTCCACTTTGTTGACGATCATCCTATTGCCTACTGACTTTTCAAGCATGGAATTCTTCTTCAGGAACTAATCCTCTTGATAGCATGTCCCAATTACATGAGACGAAGTCTCACCATTCTCACTTCTAAGCAACATTCTGGTTATACTTCCTCCAAGACATATGTGTTTGTTCTTCCAATATTGATACTTCCAATATTCTTTACCAACATCAAAACTCAAATGCATCAATTTTCCTCTGATTTTCTCTATTCATATGCATCTTTCACATGCATATGAGATGATTGAAAATACCATGAATTGCATCAAGTGTACCTGAGTTCTCAAAGTTATATCTGCTTTTTAACATTTTAAGGAGGTATTTTACAGCATATGTAGCCAATTCAATGTCTTTCTGAACTTGTTTTTTCTTATTTTAATTGTTTTGTTGGCATAGAATTCACATAATATATAATTTAATCCTATTAAGAAGCGTTATGCCAGCATCACCACAATCAGTCCATCTTCTCTCATGCTCATTGTTGTTAGTTCTTCATCCTCCCCCATGTCCCTAGGGAATTATTGATCCAGTTACTGTCCTTATAGATTTACCTATTTTGGATTTTATATACAAGAAACATACTAAACACACACAACAGCAACAATGACAAAACAAAACAGAAAATGTCAATCAAAAAGAAACCCAAACCCAAGAAAACTGAAACAACTTTAAAATGGGTAAATAGTTTAGCCAATGATCTAGAATTTAAACCCTGTTGAGAAAAGGAAATTATATGAGTATAGGCCAGTTACAGGGCACACTCCACAAATTGTTTGCTTGTATAGATTAAACTTTGAAGTGACAGGGCACTATTTATACAAGCAATGGGGCTTGGTGATAAAGGAAAAGCTCTCAATAATATTCATCCATTCACAACAGCAGAGCCACACTTACCAGATTAATACATTTTATAATGAAATGAAAACAGTGAGCTAGTAAGTACGTGGTAGTTCTGGACCACCATTCATGGGGAATCCTCAAGGCAGGAGATTCTAACCCAAGTCTAAAAGTCTGCCGGTTCTATACCCTTAGACTAGCCATCATCTATTTCTCACACTAGGGAGTTTTCGCCAAAGGCTACAGGTGAGTTTGAAGTTGAGCCCAGTTCATTTAGTGGGGCTTACACCTAGAATCCTGTGGTGTGGTCTATGAAGAATGCTGTGTGACTGAAAAGAACATTCTAAAGTCCCAGGAACATATAGTAAGTACATGGCTTGAGTCACTAGAACTATACAGAAAATAGATGAAAAGTGTACAATTAGGAACTTAAAACCAGACATTTTCTCCCCTTGGGTTCTATAAAGGTGGTGGGGTAGAAAGGGGAGCTTATTATAAGGATCTATATATAACCTCTTCCCTGGGGTACGAACAACACGGAAGTGGGTGAACGGAGACATCGGACAGTGTAAGATATGGCAAAGTAATAATAATTTATAAATTATCAAGGTCTTATGAGGGAGGGGGAACAGGGAGGGAGAGGAAAATGAGGAGCCAAGGCTAAGGGCTTAAATAGAAAGCAAATGTTATGGGAATAACGAGGGCAGAGGGTGTACAGATGTGTTTGACACGCAATGGGCTGAAGTATGGATTGTGGTAAGAGTTGTATGAGTCACAATGTAAGGATTTTTCAAAAAGTATTGTTAAGTGGGGTTTTTCTTCCCCCGATGGGAGGTTGCTCCTTCTCCCTCTCCCCATCTTGACAGGCGTTTCCCAAAGAGGGTAGTGCAAGGGAGAGAAGATAAAACAATGTATTAGATGGTGAATTTTCATTGCTGACAGTGAGATTTTTTTGTTTGTTTTTACAGGAAAATATCTGTCCATTTATTAATATTTCCCCCTGCCACTTTTCTTTTAACTTTTCAACAGTTTTATTGACATAGAATTCACATGTCACACAATTCCGTAGTTGAATCACACCCAGAAGAGCTGTACCATCATCATCACAATCAGTTTCAAAACACTTTATTCATTCTTGCACTGGTTCTTAGCTCTCTATCCCACCCCACCCCCACCCCCACCCCCTAATGGCTTTAAACACACCAAACCCAGACTCTTATAGTCCTGAGCCATGGATGCTTCCCAGGCAGGTGAGACAGAAGCAATCACATTAGATATGGATTCTCAGGGGGTTGGGGCGGGGAGAGAAGGGTCAGGTGGTGATAGTGGCAGTGGCAGCAGGTGACAGCAGGGTGTCAGGGAGGAAGACAATAGGGGCTTTTCCAGGCTGCTTCTGCAATGGGCAGGGCAAGGTACACTCTCTTCCCTCCCCGTTCACTTTTTCTCACTCTGACTCCACCATTGATCCAACCCCCCTGCAGTGAGCAGGACAATCAGAACAAGTTCCAAATATGTTTTTAAGGTGATAACCAGATAGCACCCAAGTGACATAGCATCATATTGAACAGAGTATATCGTGGCTGTTAACTGACAGATAGCTGTCTTCTCTTTCATGTCATTGCCTCTTTTCCTTTCTCCCCATTTCTAGATGATGGAGATAGAGTGTTGCAAAGGCTAGTCTACCTTCCTTGTGAAGAGGCTAGATTGAAAAGACCTCAAATGAACCTTCCATTTTTAAGACCAATGATTTCTCTATCTCTAACACGGTGATTTGCCACTTGTCTGTCAGTTCATCATATGATGGTAGCTTGTGTAGAGAAATCATGTCCCTGGTATTTGATATACCAGCAGGGTCAGTCAAAACAAACAGGCTTCAGCAGAGCTTCCAGACAAAGAACAGACTATGAAGAAGAAATCAGCTGTCCACTTCAGAGGAATTAGTCACTGCAATCTCTGTATACAGTATCAAACATTGTCAGACATGGAATGTCTTATGAATAAAAGCAGAACATTGTCAGAGATAGTGCCAGATTATGAGCCCTTTGAGTCAGATTGCAATCAAAATAAGACTGAGGAAGGGCTGCTTTCTCAAAATAAAGTGACAACAGTGAAATGGATGGAATAAAGTCTATAAGCCTTTGGGCCTTGATTTGCTGCTGAGGCAAAACTTGATATAAAAAGAAACAGCTGCAAAAATCTACTAATAGTTGGAACTAGGAATATGCAAAGTATGAATCCAGGAAAATTGTGAGTCATCAAAATTGAAAGGGAACACATAAAGATCTGTATCCTAGGCATTAGTGAGATAAAATGGAATGGTATTGACCATTTTTTAAATCAGAAAACCATATGGCTTATTATGCTGGAAATAAACAAGAAGAATGGTACTGCATTCATCACCAAAATCAAGGTAGATCTTGAAATATAATGCTGCCTTTGATAGGAGTTTATCTACCCACATACAATTAAATCTAATCAAGGCAATTATTATTCAAATTTATACACAAACTACTAAACCTAATGAGGAAGAAACTGAAAAATTCTACCAACATTTTCAATCTGAAATTGATCAAATATTAATTGTATCAATCACGATAAATTGAGAATTATTGGTGACTTAAATACAAATGTTGGAAATAAAAAAGAAGGAACAATTGTGGGACAATACAGTTTTGGTGATAAAAAAGGAATCTGGAGATTGTGTGATAGAATTTTTCAAGACTTGTTCATAGAAAATGCCTTTTTAGCAACACAAAAGGCAACTATATATGCGGACTTCTCCAAAGAGAATACATAGAAATCAAATTGAATAAATCTGTGGAAAGAGATGATGGAGAAGCTCAGTATAAGCAGCTAAAACCAGACCAGGTGAAACAGACTGTGAAAGAGGCCACCAATTATGAATACGTAAGTTCAGGTTAGTGCTAGAGAAAATTAAAACAAGGCCATGAGCGTCAAAATACAACATTAAATATATTCTATCTGAACCTCAAGAACAGATTTAATGCATCAAACACCAGTGACAGAAGATCTGAAGGTTCGTGGGAAGACATAAATAATATCATTCATGAAGAAGGCAAAAAGTCATTAAAAAGACAGGAAAGAAATAAAAGACAAAAGTGTATGTCAGAAGAGACTCTGAAACTTCCTCTTAATCTTTGAATAACTAAGGCAAATGAAAGAAATGATGAAGTCAAGGAGCTGAACAAAATATTATAAATGGCAGCTCAAGAAGACTATGTAAAGTATTATAAAAAAAAGATGCATATACCTAGAGTTAGAAAATCAAAAAGAAAGTTCTAGCGTTTCTTTTTTCTTATTTTTAATTATTTTATTGGGATCTTTAACAGATATCATAACATTCCATAGGTTAGTCACATCAAGCAGCATTGTACACTTGTTACCACAATCAGTTTCAAAACATTCTCCTTCTTCTTGACCTCCTTGATATCTGCTCCCCTTTATTCCCTCTTTACCCCTACCCCTTCAAACCCTTATTATTGTTTTATATATATGTATAGCTATAGACATAGCTGACACGATCTAATATATCCATTAATCTGCAATTTTGTTATTCACACCCCTTAAGTGAGGTTATACAGTAATTATTTCTGTCAGGTCCTCCTTTCCCTGCCTTTCTTCCTCTACCCTCAGGAAACTTACTCCCATTATTTTTTCCAGGGGTTTGCCAAGGTTGACTTTCATGCATTGAATTTTGCCAATGACATTACTCAAATATAACTAGGATAATGGGTAGAACTGAAACCATAATATTAGGGGAGGAAATAATAAAGAACTAAAGGATAGTTGTTAATTTCATTAGTGCTATTCTACACCATAGATATATCATTCCTTCCTTTTGGCCTTTCTGCAAGGCAGTGTCCTATCTTCCGCCAGATGGGTTTGGCGTCTCCACTATATCCATATTCCTTCATATCCATTCAGTTGCTTGTTTTTGACTTTCTGTTATCTTCAATACCTCATGATCACACAGGCTGGCATGTTCCTTCCATATGGGCTTTGGTGCTTCCCTGCTAGATGGCCACTTAATTATAAATTTGTTTTTTTTTTAATATTTTTAACTGTAAGTTTTTAAGACCCCAGATACTATATCTTGTAATAGCCAGGCACCATCAGCTTTCTTCACCACATTTACTGTGTACCTATTTTATCTTCAGAAATTGTGTTGAGATGGTGTGGTAGTCACCTAATCTGGTGTTGCTTTGAAGATTAAGAGAGTAGAGGTGGAGTATAGCCTGTTAACCTAGAGATAGCCAATGAGACCTCTGTGTGGGGGTGGTCTTCTCCTGAGAATTCTGGATAATCTGATACTTCCTCCTCGACAGTGGGATACTCTCAGCTCACTCCCTTAAAGACTACTGTCAAGGCTGACTTCCCCAGGAGACATTGCAGCTGACAAACCACATGGATGCAACCAGACATCTAACGCCAGAGAATCCACAGATGTTTACAACACCACAAGATCCAAAGACATTCTACCCACTGGCCTGTGATCATCATGCATCTGGCATCATTGCATGTGTTTTATTAATCTGAAGAGGACTTTATAGATCAATATCAGGCATATGGGCTAATACCGGACTTATGACCTTGAACTGAACTGGGTTGGGGTGTTTTCTTAATATACAGTTGCTCTTGTATATAAAACTCTTTCTTATACACTTAAGAGTTTCTAAGTATTTGTTTTTCTAGTCTACCTAGACTAGAGACTAATACAGAGGGGAAGTTTCCTATAATGCCACATGGTTAGAACAGACCATTCTTGTACTAAGGTAAAATTTAAATAGAGGCATGAAGTCCATCTACTTATATAAATATTTAAACAAATACCTAAATTTAAATATACTTGTGTGTGCCTGTAAATATACTTTTTCCTTCTTCTTTCCTCTTGCCCCACTATCAGCTTTACCTATCATTCACCTTGCAGTAATTTCTCTCAGATGCATTTAGATTGATCAAACATGACCAGAAGTGCTACCCCCTCT
>PVJH01005799.1:42215-74185 GCA_004026705.1 Nesogale talazaci
AAATAGATGAAAAGTGTACAATTAGGAACTTAAAACCAGACATTTTCTCCCCTTGGGTTGTATAAAGGTGGTGGGGTAGAAAGGGGAGCTTATTATAAGGATCTATATATAACCTCTTCCCTGGGGTACGAACAACAAGGAAGTGGGTGAACGGAGACATCGGACAGTGTAAGATATGGCAAAGTAATAATAATTTATAAATTATCAAGGTCTTATGAGGGAGGGGGAACAGGGAGGGAGAGGAAAATGAGGAGCCAAGGCTAAGGGCTTAAATAGAAAGCAAATGTTAAGAGAATAATGAGGGCAGAGGGTGTACAGATGTGTTTGACACACAATGGACTGAAGTATGGATTGTGGTAAGAGTTGTATGAGTCACAATGTAAGGATTTTTCAAAAAGTATTGTTAAGTGGGGTTTTTCTTCCCCCGATGGGAGGTTTTGGTGATAGAAAAGGAATCTGGAGATTGTGTGATAGAATTTTTCAAGACTTGTTCATAGAAAATGCCTTTTTAGCAACACAAAAGGCAACTATATATGCGGACTTCTCCAAAGAGAATACATAGAAATCAAATTGAATAAATCTATGGAAAGAGATGATGGAGAAGCTCAGTATAAGCAGCTAAAACCAGACCAGGTGAAACAGACTGTGAAAGAGGCCACCAATTATAAATACGTAAGTTCAGGTTAGTGCTAGAGAAAATTAAAACAAGGCCATGAGCGTCAAAATACAACATTAAATATATTCTATCTGAACCTCAAGAACAGATTTAATGCATCAAACACCAGTGACAGAAGATCTGAAGGTTCGTGGGAAGACATAAATAATATCATTCATGAAGAAGGCAAAAAGTCATTAAAAAGACATGAAAGAAATAAAAGACAAAAGTGTATGTCAGAAGAGACTCTGAAACTTCCTCTTAATCTTTGAATAACTAAGGCAAATGAAAGAAATGATGAAGTCAAGGAGCTGAACAAAATATTATAAATGGCAGCTCAAGAAGACTATGTAAAGTATTATTAAAAAAAGATGCATATACCTAGAGTTAGAAAATCAAAAAGAAAGTTCTAGCGTTTCTTTTTTCTTATTTTTAATTATTTTATTGGGATCTTTAACAGATATCATAACATTCCATAGGTTAGTCACATCAAGCAGCATTGTACACTTGTTACCACAATCAGTTTCAAAACATTCTCCTTCTTCTTGACCTCCTTGATATCTGCTCCCCTTTATTCCCTCTTTACCCCTACCCCTTCAAACCCTTATTATTGTTTTATATATATGTATAGCTATAGACATAGCTGACATGATCTAATATATCCATTAATCTGCAATTTTGTTATTCACACCCCTTAAGTGAGGTTATACAGTAATTATTTCTGTCAGGTCCTCCTTTCCCTGCCTTTCTTCCTCTACCCTCAGGAAACTTACTCCCATTATTTTTTCCAGGGGTTTGCCAAGGTTGACTTTCATGCATTGAATTTTGCCAATGACAGTACTCAAATATAACTAGATTAATGGGTAGAACTGAAACCATAATATTAGGGGAGGAAATAATAAAGAACTAAAGGATAGTTGTTAATTTCATTAGTGCTATTCTACACCATAGATATATCATTCCTTCCTTTTGGCCTTTCTGCAAGGCAGTGTCCTATCTTCCGCCAGATGGGTTTGGCGTCTCCACTATATCCATATTCCTTCATATCCATTCAGTTGCTTGTTTTTGACTTTCTGTTATCTGTTATCTTCAATACCTCATGATCACACAGGCTGGCATGTTCCTTCCATATGGGCTTTGGTGCTTCCCTGCTAGATGGCCACTTAATTATAAATTTGTTTTTTTTTAATATTTTTAACTGTAAGTTTTTAAGACCCCAGATACTATATCTTGTAATAGCCAGGCACCATCAGCTTTCTTCACCACATTTACTGTGTACCTATTTTATCTTCAGAAATTGGGTTGAGATGGTGTGGTAGTCACCTAATCTGGTGTTGCTTTGAAGATTAAGAGAGTAGAGGTGGAGTATAGCCTGTTAACCTAGAGATAGCCAATGAGACCTCTGTGTGGGGGTGGTCTTCTCCTGAGAATTCTGGATAATCTGATACTTCCTCCTCGGCAGTGGGATACTCTCAGCTCACTCCCTTAAAGACTACTGACAAGGCTGACTTCCCTAGGAGACATTGCAGCTGACAAACCACATGGATGCAACCAGACATCTAACGCCAGAGAATCCACAGATGTTTACAACACCACAAGATCCAAAGACATTCTACCCACTGACCTGTGATCATCATGCATCTGGCATCATTGCATGTGTTTTATTAATCTGAAGAGGACTTTATAGATCAATATCAGGCATATGGGCTAATACCGGACTTATGACCTTGGACTGAACTGGGTTGGGGTGTTTTCTTAATATACAGTTGCTCTTGTATATAAAACTCTTTCTTATACACTTAAGAGTTTCTAAGTATTTGTTTCTCTAGTCTACCTAGACTAGAGACTAATACAGAGGGTAAGTTTCCTATAATGCCACATGGTTAGAACAGACCATTCTTGTACTAAGGTAAAATTTAAATAGAGGCATGAAGTCCATCTACTTATATAAATATATAAACAAATACCTAAATTTAAATATACTTGTGTGTGCCTGTAAATATACTTTTTCCTTCTTCTTTCCTCTTGCCCCACTATCAGCTTTACCTATCATTCACCTTGCAGTAATTTCTCTCAGATGCATTTAGATTGATCAAACATGACCAGAAGTGCTACCCCCTCCTCACCTTCTATTTTAAAACCCTTTCTATTGCCCTGTCCTTGTCATAAATGGCTCACCACACACCTCTGCCCTATCTTTTTTTCTCCCATGGGTCACCTGGAACCACTGGTCCCATTGTTGTCTTCTTGGGATTGCTTATTCTACCTATCTTGAATGGATAGTTACCAAAGAAAGAAAACGAGGGGGAAAGGAGAGAGAAAAAGCCATACATATAGGACCAAGTCTAATAAACTTCCTGGCCCATAGTAGGTGAGTATCTCCCTGTTAAATGGCAAGCAGGGCTTGTTAGAATCCATCATTCCCAATCCATTTTCTTTCAGGGATCCATATCCCAGGACCCACTTATCTAAGAGTACATGTGTTTTGTTAGCCCTCAGCGTTTGTCTGAGAGGTGTGCATTTAAAATTCCCCATTGCTCTTCTTGCAGTCAGAGATGGAGCAGTCTAGTGCAGCCACCACCCCACCACACCCCATTACACCTTTAGCCTTTCATTATGGATCCCTGTGAATAACTTCTATCCTGTTCAGGTGAGGTGCCAAGTGCTGCCTCAGAGTCAGTAGTTTACCATGAGGATTCCTTGGGCATTTTGAGGCTTCACTCCTATCGACTGGTCTGTTGCACTCTCTGATTTGTCTCCATGGAGGCAGGTCAGACCAGCCACTCTCCCTAGACTGGATCTGTAAGCAAGAACTAATGAAACAGAAGGAAGAGGTTCAAGTTATAGTGCAAAGATCACCAAAAATAAGGCTTCAGAAATGGGTTGGATACCAATTGAAATGGCTCAACAAACTGTTGAAGCACTGGAAGCATTCACTAGTCTATGTCAAGAAAATTGAAAGACAGCTATTTTGCCATCTGACTGGAGGGGATTTATATTTGAACCCCTTCCAAAGAAAAGTGACTTGAAAGAATGCTCACATTACAGAAAAATGTCATTAATATCAAATACAAGTAAAATTTTGATGAAGATAATCTAGCAAGGTTCAAGCAAGATTCAGAAGAGGACTGGAATTGGAACATGGAGTACCATTGCTGATGTCAGATGGATCTTGGTTGAAAACAGAGGATACCAGTGAGATGTTTGTGTTTTATTGACTATGCCAAGCCTTTCAATTATGTGGATTATAATAAACTATGGTTAGTCTTAATAAGAATGGAAATTCAGAACACTTCTTTATGCTCCTTCAGAACACTTACATGGATTAAGAGGCAGTTGTGTGAACAGAACAGGGCACATCACATGGTTTAAAATCAGGAAAGGTGCGCACTGGGTTGAATCCTCCAATCATACTTATTCACTCTTTATGCTAAGCAGATAAACAAAGAAGTTGGATTAAATGAAGAAGAATGCAGCATCAGAATTCAGGAAGGCTTATTAACAACCTGCAATCTCCAGATGATGCAACTTTGCTTGCTGAAACTGAAGAGGATTTGAAAAACTGGTTTATGAAGATTAAAAATTGCAGTGGTTAGTATGGGTCATGAATCTGTGTAAAGGAGCTAAAAGCTCTTACAATTATCCCAGTGTGTGGCATCATGATAAATGAAGGAAAGATTCAAATTGCATGAATTTTGTCTTCCTTGTGTTCACAAGGTTCATGGAAACTGTAGTCAAGAGATCAAATGGTGAATTGCATCGGGTCAACCTGTTGCACAAGTCTTCTACAAAGTGTTGAAAGCAAGGGTATTACTTTCAGGGCTAACGTATGCCTGACCTAAGCCATGGTCTTTTCAATAGTATCATATTCAAATGAAAGTTAGACATTGAAAAAGGAAGATTGGAGAAGAATTGATGCATTTGAATTAAGGTGCCGACGAAAGTACCCTTGTTTTGTTCTGTATCCATGGACAGATTCCAATGGAGCACAATGAAGTGTTCTGAATTCTCAAGATTATCCATAGGTTCCTTAGTACAGTCAATAAAACACAAGTAAACATATTTCTGTATTCTCTGTTTTCAGCCAAGGTCCATTTGATATCAGACGTTGAAAGCACCATGGACTTACCAGATGCACAAACAAATCTGTCTGGATAGAAGTACAGCCAAAATGCTCCTTAGAGGCAAGAATAGCAAGACTTCGTCTTAAGTATCAAGTACATGTTGTCAGGAGAGACCAGTCCCTGGGAAAAGACATCATGCTTGGTAGAGGGCAGTGAGATGAATAAGCACAGTGACTGCAACCGTAAGCTCGAACATAAAAGCAGCACAGGATCTGGCAGTCGCTCCTCCTATTGTACCTAAGGTTGCCACAAGTCAGAACTGAGCCATGGCATCTGACAGCAGCAACACAAATGGTGACTGCATGGGAGCGTAAAGAGAAGTTTAAGGGATGGTAATATAAAGAGGAAAATCAAATAATGAGGTATGGAGTCATTTGGATGGTAATCCCTTTTTCTTTGGTAACTAAAATATTGACACGAATGTTTACATGCGATTCCAAATCTCTCTGCATCCAAACCTTCCAGGTGATGGATAATCTTGGTCAGAGCCTGGATGGCCTATCCACTCCTACCCAAGACGAACCACTGTCATCCTTATCCTCATCATTGTTGCTATGTTTGAACCTATGGTCGCAGTCAATTTATCTCATTGAGGGTCTTCCTTTTCTTTTTTCTTCTTTTGCTGGTCCTCCACTTGACCAAGCATGACCCTCCTTCTGCAGGGATCTGCTCTCTGTAGGTAGCATGTACAAAGTACAAGAGCCAAAGTCTCGCCATCCTCCTGTCTAAGGAATATTCTGGCTGCACTTTTTCTAAGAGTAGTGTATTTTTTCCTTCTGGGAGCTTATGGTACATTCACCGTTCCTCAGTAATGTCATAATTCAGGTGCATCGAGTCTCTCTTGATCTTCATGATTCTTTGTCCAGTTTTTGCATGCGTATGAGGCCATTGAAAATACCATGGTTTGGGTCAAGCACACCTTAGTCCTCATGGTGACAGGGAAAACCTGTGGAAGAGGCCTACCCTGTCAACAAAATGACTCCACCACTGCCAGGGGCTGACTATGGCCACTGTGTGCATTCTGCCTCGGCCCCTCCTCTTCCTCCTTAGGTAACCCAGAGGAGCCAGAACAAAAGTTCAGCTTGTGCTTTTCCTTCTGGGCTCACAGGACTTTTCAAAGGATCCCTTTGTTTTGTTAATGTCAGCCTCCCCCAAACAGCAACCCTTGAGAGCCAAAGAAGCTGAGGCCAGAGAGAGTGGAGGAGTCCAAAAGGTATGCCCGGATGGACAGGGATCTGTGGTGGCCTCTGGGATACGGTTGACATTTGTGTCTTTTGCAGGAGAGTGGTTTAGCACTTTAAGGTTGTCCTCCTGGTTATCCCTGTTCCTGCTCCAATGGTGTCACGCATACAATACTCTCTTTCTCAAGAATCTCACAGCCTATTAAATGTATGAAATTAGAACACATGCTGTGTCCAAGACAAATTGAGGGCAAAAATTATATAAAAATTCTTGTGTTCTGGAACTTTAGACTCTGTTCTTTTCAGGCACTAAACATTCTTCAAAGGCTATACAGAAGGACTTGATGCAGAAATCCCACTAAGTGAACTGGGCTTTATCTCTAATTTATCTGTGGCCCTTGGATTTAAGACTGACACTTGGTAGTGCAAGAAGGAACAGACAATTACTAGCAGAAGAGCAAAGAACTGGCTGATGTTGGACTTAGGTTGAAATCTCTTGCCGTGAGGCTGTCCAATGAATGGTGGCCAAGAACTACCATATACTTATTAATTTAGTATCCTCCTTCTTCATTTTGACATGTATTAATCTGGTAGGAGTGGTCCTACTGTTGTGAATGAATATTTGGGAAGATTTGCCCTCACCTCAACCTCCATAGCTTGTGTAAATAATATCCAGTCACTTAAGAGTTTAATCTGTACAAGTTAACAGTTAGGTATTATGGTTCATAGCTGGTCTATAACCATATAATTTCTTTTTCTCAACAGTATTATAAATTTTGTATATTGGCTAAAGTAATGATGTCATCAATGCATTGGACTGCTAGTCATGAGGTCAACAGTTTCAAACCACCAGCCAGCTCAGAAGAGGAAGAGGGAAGCGCTATACTGCCGTGAAGATTTTCAGGCTTAGAAACTCACAGAAGCAGTTTTACCCTGCCCTGTAGGGTCCCTGTGAATCAGGATCCACCTGATGGCAGTGCAAGTGATGCCTCAGGGGTATGGTAGATAATGTTCTCTAACATAAAATGACAATAACATCTCTAAGGTGACCCAGGGACATCAATGACCTTTGAACTTACACTTAAATCCAGCCCCAGAATCAGAATAATTATTTCTTTTTCTTTTTTTTCCAGGCCTCTCTTTTTCTCTCTCAGCGAACTCATTCCAGGGCGCCCTGCCCTTCACAAAGAAGAGAACGCTCCCTGAGTTTCTTCCACTGGCTTCTTTGGGGTTGGCTGCATTAGAGAATAGTTAGTTCTTATGACACGATTCGGCTTGATGCTGGCCCTTAGGAAGAGATCACAGAAGATAAGGGTGCAACAGGAAAATGTGATGAAGGAACTAGATGATGCCCAACTGTCAAAAAGAATAATGCATGAGGTTTTAAAGACGTGCTTTTAAACAAGCAGCCCTCTAAGGGAGGCAGCAACTAAGTCCACATGGAGGAAGCACACCAGCTTGTGTGATCCAAAGATTGTGTATAATATAATACACAAAGGAGGGAGCTTGAACTATGAACATCTGGTTTGCTATGGATGACAATAGAAACTCAAAACACATTTGCAGATGTATTTCGGTTAAGATGCTAGCAGTTAGATTAAAATTCCACACCCTATCATTTGACCTTCTTTATCGTCCATATATACATTTCTTCTAGCTTTTAATATTTTCTGCTCTCTTTTCTATTGAAGTTTTGATCTCTTTTACTCTGTTGTTTTGTTACTTTTAGTTTTTTCATGTTTTTCTGTATGTGAAATTCAGTATAGGCAAATCTATGGAGATAGTAACAGAATAAATGGCTCCTTGGGGTTATGGCATGGGGAACTAGTAACGATGAGCACACGAGGGAAGAAAATGTTCTAAAACTGATGTGGTGATGATGGCACAACTCTTCTTGATGTGATTGAACTGTTGAATTGTATGTGGTATGAATTATGTTCCCATGAAGTTCTTCAAGAAAAAAAAATCTCTGGGCCTCACAGTGCTCGGGATCTAATTACTTTCAGGGAGCTCATGAAAACATCAAGCCCATTTTTAGGTCTTTTCTTGTTCCTAACTTTTGCAGTGCTCAGCGCTCCACTTGTGGCCCATAGACACACAAACAGACTCTTCTCTCGCAAGTCTGGGACATTTTTAAAGTATTTAAATTGAGGTACTCTCTACCCCAGGCTATGAGGCTCCCCCTTTCTAATGAGTCAATGTTAGAAATTTCCTATATGGTGTCATTCAGGCACCAGCATTGAAAATAGAATGGGATAAGGTACTGAAGGAGAGAGCTGGTGTACGAGAGGCAGCACAGAAAAACACAGGTCATGGAGTCAGGTGGATCAGGTGAATTCAAATTCCAGCACTGTCGTTTGTTCATCAAGTAGTCTTGAAAAGTTGTGAGATTAGATTCATAGTACCCACCTTATGAGGATTATATTAAGTAACATGTTTGTTTTATTTTGCTTCCTAGTAGCATATTTTTAAAGTGCTTAGCCTATAGTATTTTTCTTCAGTCAGTAAGGGACTTGAGTCTGGGAATTAGGTGAATTCAAGCCTCAAAATGCAACAACTCAAGAAGCCTGAGATTTTGAGAGCAGACTTCTATATCCACTAACGATGGACACAACTCTTATAAATATACTATGATAAGAACTTTGAAATTTTCCATTTTCTTTGAATAGCATGAATATTCCATTGATCACAAAGCCTTCTAGAGTCTTTTAATAAAATATTTCATGACTTCATTCCCATACTGCCAGCACCTCAGTGAACTGTCTCAGTGAAATTCTCAGATGTCTAGGTGTAAATGAAGACCTAGCACAAGGAAATCTAACACCTCCCAATGTCTCTTCAGATGCTTCTGGGACTCTTTAGGTTTGTCTTGTATGTGGTTAAAGGAAGCCATGTCTTCCCATTAGTGTGCACGTGCACATACACACACACAGGCTATGTTGAGAATGCATGGCAAAAGGCCATAGACTCTTAGTTCCTGTTAAGAGTGCTGATATAATTTTTGGAACTAACAAGGGTGATTATTGAACAATATGATAAACACAATCAATACCATTAAACTACATATGAAGAATGCTGTAATCTTCAAATGTTGTTGCATATTTACCACATATACACCAATACCCATATTTACTCCAACAATTTCAGTGACCCTACACAGCAGAGTGAACAGCTCCATCTAGTTTTTGAGACTGTAAATCTTGATGAGAATATACTGTCTTCTCTTCCTCCTGTGGAACAGCTGGTAGGTTTGAAGGGGCAATCTTGCAATTAACAGTTCAGCACTTAAATCTCTCTGCCAACAGGACTCTAAACACTCGAGGTTAGAAAAAGAGCTAGAGTTTAGAGGTCTACACTTAATAGGATGAAATGTCCGAGCTACCTTAGTAGGCTGGTAGACTTTAACTTACAAGGGAGTACCATTCTGATGACTTTGTTCTAAATCAGTTCTGATGTAAGTTGAATATTTCAATTCAAATTAACAAATGATGCTTCGTATAATAAAAAGTGCTGGGACTGAGCCCTGTGGCATTAGTGATTGAGTGCTGGACTGCAGCCCGTGGACTTGGCGGCGGCTCTCAGGAGCAGCGCTGGGTAGCTCCCACAACCACCACAGGGCAGTGATGCCCCCCAAAAAAGTGCTATTGGCCTGATCCACAATGAAGTTAATGTCAGTGTGCTAACAGTGAATTGAAGTTATAATAATCATCAGGCCCATATGCAATTCAATTGTCATATGTCATTAAAGTTGAGCACTGCCCAACTCTCCATTCATTAGAACTCACAACACCAATGTCATTGCAGACCAGGATTATTTTAAAAGAGTTTGGGGAGCAAATCATAAAATGTAGCATTTGCAAGTGAACATCTGAGAATGATAGCATCAGCAAATTATGTACTGCAATGTTGTATTAGTGCCAATCCCTATTAAGCCTATTGTATTAAAAATTTGAGGTACAAACAGTAGCTTAGAATAACAAACAGTCCCTACTTTGTAATGTATTTCAAAACATGTTTATGTTGAGATGTTATAGGGTGTCTAAAATTGTTTCTTTGATGTTTTCTATAAATAGAAAGATGCAATATATAATAATTTTGAAGCAAACATTTGACTAGCAGATATATAAAAACCATACCTAATTGTTTAGACTCCCAAAGTCAACTTAAATTCAGACAGGAATAGAACTTGTTTATAGTCTGGATTTCATAGTGAGGTTTATTGTGCCAACCTGGCCAAAAAGCCATGTGGGATTAATAAGGCAGCAGTTTGATTGGAGGGCAAAGAGATAAATAGCTCGACAAGGAACACTCCTCTCTCTCTCTTGCTTTCTGGGTTATTGGATCAGCATGCAACTGCTTTAGCTAGTTCTCTGCCTTAACTTGTGAGCTACCTTACCTCTGGGACAGTCAGCCTATGGATTGTGTCCCTAGAGCTTGAGGTTGTCTGTGGTGTGGTGTGTCTGTCATTGGAGCTTGAGGCTGGGGGATCCCGTCTCTTGCACTGCTTGCATTCGGTATCCCATCTGGACCTGCTTTGCTAAGTCCTTAGCTTCTGATGGTTGGTGACTCATTCTACTGTTTTCTGCCTGTGGGTGGAATGTCTGCATTGCCCAAGGGAAAATTTAGCTGTCTGCTTCCTTGACCTTGGACCCATCAGCCCTCATGAGCTGAAGGATTTCTAGTATATTAACTGTTCCATGGAACAGTTGAACTGAGCCCTCTCTACTGCTATGTGGACTAATTAGCTGCCATATTCCTTCTCGCTATATAAATCTCTCTCTCTATGTCTATCTATCTATCATCTATGTATCTATGTATCTATCTATTTATAATATATCTAGCTATTTATACATTCTTGTGTCCTTGATTTGTTTCTCTAGAGAATCCTGCCTAATATACAGGAGATCACCTGTAGTATAGAAGAAGTTAGTCAAAAGCTATGGAAAGATGGAATTTTGGAGTGAACCCACTGACCCATCCAGGGAGTGCACAGATGACAGACACACCTTTCACATTCTGAGGACAAATTTGTGAATTCTGCCTTGACTGCTTTTGCTGTGTAGGTCAGCTAGTACTATGGGAACTGCTCTCGCCAAATGAAGACACTTAACAACAATGGGGTCTCAAAGGCAAAGCCATTTTATTTATCTATTTTAGTTTTTAAATAATTTTATTGGGGACTCATACAACTCATCACAATCCAGCCATCCATTGTGTCAAGCACATTTGTACATTTGTGGCCATCATCATTCTCAAAACATTTGCTTTCTACTTGGGATCAACTCCTTATTTTTCCCTTCCCTCCCCACTCCCCCTCCCTTTAGAACCCTTGATAATTTATAGATTGTTATTATTTTGTCATATCTTATACTGTCTGACATCTCCCTTCACCCAGTTTTCTGTTGTCCATCTTCTAGAGAGTAGGTTTTATGTAGATCCTTGTAATCGGTTCCCTCTTTCTATTGCACCTTCCCTCCACCCTCCTGGTATTGTCACTCTCACCACTGGTCCAGAAGGGATATCTGTCCTGGATTCCTTATGCTTTCAGGTCCTATCTGTACCAGTGTACATTCTCTGGTCTACTCGGATTTCTAAAATAGAATCGGGACATTTACTTATACAATTATTTTACTACTTAGAGTATAAAGCAAGTTATTGGCCTGTCAGTTCTCACCAAACCAATTTTCCTAAGTCGTCTTCTTCATTATACCAAAGTATGTATGATAGCTCCATTTTATTTAGACCATTGCTCAACCTACACTTTAGTTAACCAATCACATAAATTGCTTGATCCTTTTCTAGCCTGTAGCTCTGAAACACTATATGAAGAAGTAATGCATACTTGGTTAATAAGCTCAGACTGATATAACTTTATATTCTTTGTGCCATTATCCTATACCCTTAGTGGTCACATACATACATGGTCCCAATATTTATGTTTGTATGTGTTAGAAAACTCAAGGAGTTCTTTTGGGGTATAGTATATCTCCTCAAATTGGGTCACATTCTGTGATCAATCTCTTGAGGTTTTCTGGTATTTAAGTCTAGCTTTGGGTCTTGGAAGAGCTTTGGGGCACAATGGGTTGCCTATGGGCTGTTCACTGCAGGATCAACCAAGTGTTCAGTAGGAGGAAGATGGTTCTTTCTACTCTCCTAAAGAGTTACAGTCTTGGACACCCAAAAGGGCAGTTCTACTCTGTCCTAGAGTTCACTATGAGTCAGAATCAACTTGAGGGTAGTGAGGTTTTTTTGTTTTTTTTTTCTGTTTATAGATCTTGAAGCAAAAAATGGGTAGTGGAGGGGTGAGTCCTGAGACATTTAGTGATGTCTTGCATGACATCTGCCTCAAGTGATATCATTGGCACTACCCCCAGATGTTTTCTCAGACAACAACTCTTTAGGCACACCTAGGTTAATCTCATCATTTGGGGGTAGACGATTTAGCAGACAGAGATGAAATAAAACCTTCAGATGGGAGTAAGTGAATTGGTTCTAATGGCAGGAGTAATTCAACAGAGTTTAGAGATCCTATGTTCCAAGATACCTGATGATCTGCCTACACATCCTTACCTCAAATTTCAGGATTCCATTTCTTCCTAACCAATGTCCTGACTTTAACTTCAGACACCACTCAAGGTTTGAAATTCAATTGGCCTTGTAATTCACTCATACGTCTCTGAATTTGATTTTTGGCAATATCAACTCCTTTACTACACTAAATAAGACTTTCTTTCAGGGCATCAGTGGTATCAGATACTAAATGTAGATCTTAAGCTGTGACTCTGGAGCTTTGAGCTCATCTGTTTTTATCATTTTATCTAGGGAGAAAGTAGGATCAACTAACCAGCTTCCTTATTCATCTCTTCTGGCAAAGTTATAAAGAAGTATCCAATATCAGTCACCAAAGCCTTGTTATTATAAATACTTTTCCATTGAGTATATATATTTCATCTTATGCCATGAATTAGTATTGTCTTTTTAGTACTGAAGGCAGTCATCAGTACCTCCAATGTAGCAAGACTTGAGACATAATTCCGAAAATCCATCTGTATGAACTTTCCCTCCTAGAATCACTGTCAATAGAACCTTGAGGGTCTAGACAAGCAAAACTAATGTGAGTGTGTAAATGGAAAATGCTCCCCCAAAAAGAAAAAAGTGCTTCTCAATGGAGTTTTCATATTACGCATTTTTCCATAGGTGAGCATTGAACAACTCACTCTGAGTTGTCAATGGCGTTGCCAGGAAAGGTTCTCTGGTCACAGTGAATTTTTTCATAAAAGCAGTTTTGCCCAAACCTCATTTTTTTTGTGATGGCTGATTTAAGAGAACAGCATACATCTGTAAAATTTTGTTTCCTGTTCAGGAAAAATGCCACAGAAACTGTTGTGATATTGAACACAGCTTATAAGGCCAGTGATATGGGAAAAACTCAAGTATATGAGTGGTATTCTCATTTCAAGAAATGTGGAATGATGGCAAACTTTGTTCTGTTCATCTGCCAACTTCCTAAATGGGAGAAAATGTTGACAAAATTCATACGCTTGTGCTTGAAGACCTACAACAGACCACTGAAGAGATTGGGAAGTTATCTTAACTATTTCGGAACTTGGTTCAGCAAATTTTAATGGAAGATTTGAGAAAGAGAAGGGTTGCTGCAAAATTTATGCTTAGAGTTCTTACTGAGAAGAGTAAGAGAAGAGTGCTGAGTGGAAGCCTACAGTGAAAAACACTTTGAAAAAAACAGCTTCAACGTAACCCAGGTTTTTCCCCCCAAAGTCATTACTGGTGACATGGTGCTAGTCTTATGACCCCCCCCCAACCAAATATCAATCAAGACAGTGGAAGATGCCATTGTCAAAACCACCACCCCCAATCTCATCTAGGGAAATCAAAGATCTAGACAATGCCCCTAACATGATTGCTGAAGACAAAACAGTTGCATAAGCTATGAAAGGTGCCCCAGCTATTAAAAGATAGGGTGCCTGGAATCTTAAAGGCCTGCAGTTCAACAAGTCATCATCTAATAGGGAAACAACAAAGCCCACATGGTAGAAGCACACCAGCCTGTGTGATCACTAGTTGTCTCAACAGGATCAAGTATAATGCATCAGAAGACCAAAAGTAATCATATTGATGCGAAATGAAGGCAACTGGGATTGAGATCCAAAGCCCATCCATAGACAACTGGGCATCCCCTCTCAGAGGATCAGAAGGAAGGAATGAGTCGGCCAGTGTGCTGTATAACATCGATGAAACATACAACATTCCGCTAGTTCTTTCTTTTTTCTCCCCCCCCCCCACCTATTATTATCCCAACTCTACTTTAAAAATCTGGCTCGATCACAGCATGTACACTAGTACAGATAAGAGCTCTTGACACATAGAATCCAGGACCGAAAAACCCCTCAAGAACAGTAATGGGAGCAGCAATATAATAAGGCTAGGGGGAAGGTGGGGGGAGAAGCGGGAGAAAGGGGAACTGATTGCAATGATCGACATATAACACACACACAGGGGTAAAGGATGAACAACAGAGATGTGGTGAAAGGAGAGAGAAAATGGTGTAAGATATGAAAATAATAATTTATACTTTTCCAAGGGTTCACAAGGGTGGTAGGGTTGGAGAAGGGGGGAAAGAGGAGCTGATATCAAGGGCTCAAGTAGAAAGAAAATGTTTTGGAAATAATGATGGCAACATATGTACAAATGTGCTTGATACAATTGATGTTTGAACTGTTATAAGAACTGTAAGAGCCCTCGATAAAGTGGGTTCTAAAATAAATAAATATTTTTAATTTAAGTTCATTTCTTGGGGGGTAATTCTGATTTGGGGGAGTATCCCACAATATATGTTAAAATAACCAAAAGATAGATAGACAGATAATAAGAAAAAAAGAGCAAGTGAAAGAGACAGAGATGGAGATTGAGATTTTAAGGAAACAACTCATACAACTGACGATATTGGCAATCTTCAAATCTGTGGGACAGTGCGGCGGTTTCTTCTGACTCATTGGCAAGTCAGTAAACATGCTGCTGGCTCACACCCCGAGAATAGGAGGTCAGAGGATGCTGCGTTGGATGCAGGGTGAAAGAGCACAAGCTTTACCAGAACATCCATATATATTGTATGCCAGTCACATCATAAGGAAATTCCCCCTTTAAAGTGATTGACTTCTCCTATCACATGACAAAATTAAGCATGACTACATAATACCTGTCAAACCACTAAGAATCGTGGCTTAGCCAGGTTGACACAAAATCTAAACTTTTACATACAGTTTTTACAGTCACATAGTTTTGTGGTTGGAAAAACAGTAAAAGCCTCAATATAGTTATCCTTATACCACCGAAATGAAAGTGCAAGTGATACAGAAAGAACTCGGATTAGCCCAGAATACAGTTATGTCTGAGAAAGGTGGGTTTGATTAAATGCCAAGAATGTCCTTTCCTAGAAATTCCATTCCTCTGTTCCCATGCAATGTGTCTTTTTACTCTTGGTGTGGGCTTGTGTGCTGGTTCCTCTAGTTATAACATTGGCTTCTGGGTAGAAAGCTCTGATGTGAGGTTGGGCTGCTTCTTTGTCAAAATTGGACTCAGATTCTCTAGATTTTGAACACACCGATTGCTCCCAGAAGAGACAGAAGCAGACTGTGCCCAACCCCACCTGACCTCGGATATCCCACTTTTGTAATTAAGTCTCTACTCTTTGGGGGGATCAGGTACCTTGGTACTGCTGTCAAATCTCTTCTGTCAGGTTACATGGACTCCCAGTGCTATCAGCTGGCATTAAAGGATTTCCACCTTTTAAAATCTGATCTTTCTCAGTGTTACTAAAAACACAAACTCACTGCCATCAGGATAATGTTGACTTACAGTGATCCCCTGTGGGTTTCTGAGCTGGTCTATTCCCTAGAGGTTCTACTATTCTCATATAAAATTCACATTTAACACCATTGAGTCATTGTCTACCTTCCTAACCTGAACCCCACTACTCTCTTTACGCCCCATTTGTCCTAGCCGAAAGGGACCCCAAGCCATCCCCAACCTTGCTTCTCCCATTTCCACAGCTTTGTTCAGACTTTCATTGCTTTGAAACCTCTTCCTGCCAACACCTCTTTTCTTTCATCATTTGCCCAGGAGCTCCCAATTACTTGGACATGATTTAAATGCCACTCAACATCAAAATAATCTGTAGGAGTCATAAAAAAATAATAATCGCTCAGCTTTCATTCCCTAGTTATTTAATTACAGAATGAGGCTCAGAAAACAGGGTTTTTAATTTCCTCAAGTGATTCTTATGTGCACTAGAGCTAAGAGTTACCCCTCTAGATGTATGAGCCCTATATTTATGTATTTCACAGATTATTAATTTATACCCACACAATCAAGAAACTTAGCATAGGATGCCAGCACTACATTTTGTTCAATAAAGGTATAAAACATTAAAAGAGGGCTGAACTCCTCTGGTGGCATAGTGGTTGTGCACGGGACTGCGGCCCACTGGGATGGAGGTTCAATTCCAGCAGCAGCTCCACAAAGGCCTCCTATCCCCACCACCAGAGAGCAGTGATGCTCAAGAAACAAAAACAAACAAACAAAAAACATTAAAAGAAAAACCATTGCCCTTTATGTCTCCTAGATAAAAAGCCTTCATCCCAAGTTTCAACCTTGGCCCACATAGTAGGAAGTGGGGTATACTGTAAGGCTGTCCCAGCTGGGAGAAGTTGGGACTCAGGGTAAGTGTTATTCCCTGAGGAGCAATTTAAGACAGCACTATAAAGCAGGAAAGGATTCTTTAGGACCAGGAGCATGGGGAGGAGAACTTTCAGCCATGGAAACACATTTGAGTCCTGTGAATGGGAGCTCAGAGAGGGGAAGAAGGAGAAGGAACCAGTGCAGTGATAAGAGTCAACCTGTATGAGCACTATCAGCCTAAAAGAACCCCATCTCCTCACAAGAGAACTTACCTAACTTTGCTCCAAGAAAGAACTTAACTAGCCTAATGAAAAGAAACTAAAGACAGAGAGGAGTCTGAACAATGAAACTCCAAAGTTGAACACTGTCATTCTGCTATGTATCAATAGCTTAGCAACCTGGATATAGTTTGTGTATATGGGGTAGAACAGAAAGAACAGGAAATTGGGTTCACATAGAAACTCGAACAAGTATTATGACTTCACTGAGCCTCAATTTCTTCATCTGAATGATGGGAACAGTATGAGGGCACATTGAAAACTTGCATAATCTTTAAACTTCATTTTTCCATAAACCTTTTGAAACCTCATCAGAATATTGCAGAATTACCTAAGATGAGACATATATCAGTCATTAATCTACGGAGGTCTTCTTCTTCTTCTTTTTTTGAAGATGTTTGGGCTTTTATTCTGCAATGGTTCTAAGACTGTGTCCATTCAATGCAAACAAAAAAGGAGGACGTCTTGGCAGAACAGGAGAAGTGATGCACACTTGATGATCAGATCGACTTAAATATTACACGTGGTGTAGAGTCTAGTTCATCTCTAGCTGTTTCTATGATTTGGGCTTCGCTGGTCATCCATTGCTCAGCTACATCATTTGCTAATAGATTATCTGGATTGGGAGCACTAAATACAGCCTGAATCGATAGCAGAACTGTATGGATCTGCAATGCTGGGGGCCACTTATCTTTCAAAATGTCTAAACTTATTCTTCCCAACTTGTTTATATTAGGGTGATAAATGTTGGTACTTTAGGGATTGCCATTGGATATTCTTCTGGAAGGAATAGTTCAAGTTTAAAAGTTCCTCCCACAAAGGGGAAATCCTGGGGGCCAACAATGACCACAAGAACTGGATGCAGTGGGTGCATTAAACTTTAGACTGTGTTCCTTGAGGAAGGAGATGCATGGGTTTTTTTTGGGGGGGGGAAGAAACAGGGTTCAGTGACTCTAGAGACAGTTCATGGAAAGATTGACTAGCCAGTGAGTAAGCAGATTTCCTCTAATTTTGCGACACACAGCTAGACCACATTTCACAGTTTTCCTTGTAATTGGCTTTGGCCTTATGGATGAGTTCTAGCCAATCAAATGTGTTCCAAATTTGTGTAGACCACTTCCACACCTGGCTCATTTATATATGAGATCCCCAAGCATTTCCCCTCTACTCGTGTCTTCTGTCAAACCTCTGAAGGAGAAACCCTGTAGCCTTAGGGAACAGGAAAGCAGTGTATCGAAAGGAAAGGTTCCTGAGCCCTCGCTCAAGGAGAGCCACAACGATGGTCTAGTCAAGGACTTTCCCATTGAACTGTTGTGAAAATCTAGAGATAGTTTTATTTATGACACTTATTGCTGCTGAGTCAATTCCAGTTCATGGTGATCACTTGTGTTCTTTAGTATAACCCACTCCATAAGGATTTATTGGCTGTTCTATTTTTATGGAAACAGATCACCAGCTCTTCTGTGGTGCTACAGTGGGGGTTATTTGAACTTCCAACTTTTGAGTTAGTACCAAGTAGAAATAATTTAAGCCACCTTGGATAATTTTATTTCTAGTAAAGCTACTGGAATTTAGGGAGGTGTTATACAAAATGAGGAGCCCTGCTGGTGTAAGTTCTGGTTACTGTTTGGGCTACTAACCCCAAGATTGGCAGTTCAAATGCCAGCAACTGTTCTGAGGTAGAAAGACAGGGCTTTCTACTCCTGTAAAAGGTAGTCTTATATATATAGAGGGATCATCCTGTCCTGTCCCATTGGCTTGCTATGAGTCAGAATTGACTCAGTGGCAGTGAGTTTGGCTCAGTTTTCATGTTTTAATACAAAGCGACTGACCCCAACTAACACTTCTATTTTGTCCTAATGACCTAGACAGTCACTGTCCTAGACCTCCCCAAAGCCCTCTAGAGTCACAAGACACATTCAAATATTAATTCATTTGGCAACTCTTCAGACATTTCGATGTCATGCTTCCTTCCCTGCCCACTCATTACCTTCCTTTTACAAGCTAACTAAATTTTATTTTTACTTTTCGTTCATTCATCATGCTTTCAACATCCATTTCCTCTATGAATATGGGGGAGAAACACAGAATATTACAAAACTTTTCCATGAGATTTTGGTCAAATCCAATCTCTTCTTAAAAGATCCCATTCTGTGCTTGCTTTGGCAGCACATATACTTAAAAACATCCCATTCTGATTTCACCCTTCCATTTCCATTTGGGAAAAGATCAATGAGGTAATTGACAGTATCTCAGCAAAACTGAAGCAAAACCAATTCATACTAGTGGTCTTTCATAATCTCCCCTCTATTCTTTAGTTATGCAGGAATATTAACCCACATAAGCCTGATCCCTAAATCCACATCTGTGACACCAGTTACCCATGTGGCATCCTCTCTCTCTCTCTCTCTCTCTCTCACCACCTAGAAATAGGTCTTCATAGAACAACAGGCTGAACATGTCCTCTTCTGTCTTAGTGGGATTTTTAGTGCCAATAGTCACAATTTTACAAATTCTTTTAAATTAGTTAATGTAAACAGTTGGCAGAAAATTGTTTCATTACAGAATTAAATTACCAGTACAACAGACAGAATGGAAATTTAGAAACCTAGAAAAATAACAACTAAATAAACATATTTATCAAAAACAAAAGTTGAAAGTGAATTAATTCTTATGACAATGGGAAACAGATCTATGTGCATATATTTATAGATATAGTATGAAAGTAGTGTATGAACATTAGTCCTCTACTCAAGTACTCCTTCAATGCAACAACACTTTGTTCTATTAAACTGCCATTCCATGATGCTCACCTTTATGACACCATCGCTGAAGACAAAGTGGTTGGATAAGCAAATGTGGTGAAGAAAGCTGATGGTGCCTGGTTATCAAAACATATAGCATGTGGGGGTCTTAAAAGCTTGAAGATGAACAGGCAGCCATCTATTTGAGAGGCAACTAAGCACACTAGCCTGTGTGATCTCAAGGTGTCAATAGCATCAGGTATCAGGCATCAAAGAACAAAATATCATATCATTGTGAATGAGGGGGAGTGCGGAATGGAGACCTATGGTCCATCTATGCAATGTCCATCTGGACATTTCCCTTTGAAAGGGTTGCGGGAAGGAGATGAGCCGATCAGGGTATAGCACCAATGAAACGTACACCCTTCCTCTAGTTCTTAAATGCTTCCTCCCTGTCTCCCCCACTCATCCACCCACTATCATGATCCCAATTGTACCTTATAGTTCCAGCTAGACCAGAGGGTGGGCACTGGTACAGATAATAGCTGGAAACACAGAGAATCCAGGTCAGGCAAACCCCTAAGGACCAATAATGAGAGTAGTGATGCCAGGAGGGTGAGGGGAAGGTGGGATAGAAAGGGGGAAATGATCCCAAGGATCCTGCAGTCAGCAATCAGCTGTCCTGCACAGATAATCAAGAATACTCATCTTCCCATTCACACCAGATTGACTGTTTGGCTAGACAAGACAACAGAAAGACAAGCAGGAAGGATGTCCACGGTATTAATAGTCTCTGAAATGTAAGAGTCAATAGGAATTAAATGAAGAAAGGCCAAAGGTCATAGTCTATGAAAATTAAATCAGTCTAATTAAGATTTTGGTAACATCAGAGAACAATTGTAAGCGCAATCATTGAATTCAGAAAGGAAAGAACTAAAAGTTGTGATCAGGAAGTGAAATGTTTGAATTAGTACTTTTGAAGCTTCAGTACATTTTGCATGTTATCAAGGCTCAGGGTATAACTAGGATTAAATCACCGAGGGTGGGTGAAATTAAGAATTTCCATTATTGGGAATATTGCTTGGATTTTGCTGACTGTATGCTTAGAATATCATTTAACTTACCATGTATAAGCCAAGTTTTTCAGCACATTTTTAAATACAGTTTTGTGGTAAAATTAAGTGCTTGGTCAATACTTGGATCAGTTTATACTCAAATACACATGGTAATCTCTGTCCCGTTGTTTCCTTGAAATTGTCATTTTGATCTAAAAATGTGTCAGATTTGGAGGGTGGGGTTTTGTTCATATTGTTTTTCATTATTCTTTCTTTTTCTTCTGCAAGAATTCTTCACAGTTGATGGTGCACCCTTTTATTAGTGGGCATATCATGTCTTGTCTCTGATTGTGTGTGATGCTGTCAGACGTTGATGATCATGACCCAGATTCACTGATTTAAAGATATCCCAAACATTGGTATTTTAAATGGACTATGTCTTCCTTCTTTAGGACTGTTCCTTCTTTACTGGGGCCCTGGTGGTCTAGCGGTGATGCTTTCGGCTGCTAAGCACAAGATCGGCAGTTGGAAACCACCAGGCACTCCTTAGGAGCAAGACCGAGTGCTCTCTCCCTGTCAAGAGTTACATTGTCAGAAACTCAGAGAGGCAGTTCTACCGTGTGCTCTAGAGTCACTGTACATTAGAATCAATGCGATGGCAATGAACTTGGATTTTGTTTGGGTTTTTTTTTTTTTTTGAGGAGGGAGTTTTTAAATTCCTTATTTATATAACATCTTCTATAAAGATGTAAATTATATACTCTTTAGATCATTAATTATTTACTTACTGGAAGGCATAGTGTATATACAATAAATATGTGCTGATCTTTATTTCTCTATTCATTTTCACATTGAGTTGGTTTCAACCAATCTTGCAAAAGTGATAAATTACTTCTTAAATTCCGAACAATAGATTTACACATGTATCAACTGATTGCAACTATTATTCCTACCGACACTCACATTCATCACTTCTGGTCAGTAGAAGCGTCTTCAAGCTAACTTTCAGACCCCCTGTGATCTTGAAGGGTTTAGTAGCTTACTACTTTCTGGTTTTACAAGATATTCCAAGTGAATCTTATACAATCCCTGCTCAGATCTAGAATAAGCTAGGCCTCTAAGGAACAGAATTTAGAGACCATAATCTAGATGTGAAGGATCTCTGGTGGTGCAGTGGTTATGAGTCGGGGTGTGATCCACAAGATCAGCAAACAAAAACAAAAACAAACTCACTGCCATCTAATCAATTCTGTCTCAGGGCAACACTGTAGGACTTTGGGCTTCTGAGCCAGAAACCCCTTACCTGAGAAAGGCACTCTCTGCCATTGGGTGGATGCTAACTCACAGAACCCTGTAGGAGAGGGCGGAACCCCCTTGTGGGTCTCTAACTCTGAAACCCTTTACGGAAGTAGCAAGTCCTGTCATTCTCCCTTGAAGCTTGGTGGTGGGGAAGCAGCTCAACAAGATGGATTGAGCCAATGGCTGCGTTAATGGGCTGCAGCATGGGAGCAATTGCGAGGGTGGCACGGGACCACGCAGTGTTTCTTTCGATTACGCATGAGATGGCTCTGGAGCAGAACTCACTCAGTGGCACCTACAGTAACAACAGCAGCAGCAGCAGGAAACAGCCCTAGGCTCCTATTTATACGTTCGCTGGAAGGAATCTCCAGGTTCCATTGTGACCCGCTGAAGATTGTCTCAGCAGCCTTCATTTAGTGTTCATGTACTTAAGATAAAGTATTCTATTGTTAAAGTCCCATCTATTTTCTTAGGTGCCCAGTTGTTTTCTCCAGGGTTGTGCTTCCGGCTTGCTATATGTAATTAACACGTAGCTGGGTCTCATGGATTGGAAACCATCTCAGACTCAAGCCTAATTATTCAATCGTCCTTTTTTGTCTCAATGGTACAAAGCTAGCCCTTTCTCTTCTCCCTCTCCCTCCCATCTACCGGGGGTCAGCTCTCTTCCTTGCTGGCAGCCGTCGCTCCAGTTCTGACTTATGGAGACCCATCTGTACACCTAGAAGGGTTCCATCGGATTTTCAAAGTAGAAGCAGCTTGCCAGGTGTATCCTCCAAGATGTGTCTGCTGGTATGTGCCACCGAGTCCATTCTGACTCCGAGAGCCTGTGTACAACAGCAAGAAGCACAACCCAGACCCGTGCCATCCGTGCTCACAACTGCTCTTGTGTTTGAGCTCATTGTTGCAACCCCTGTGCTTATCCATCTTGTCAGGGCCCTTCCTCTTTTCCTCCCTCCCTCTACTTTACCAAACAGCATGATCTTCTCCAGAGACTGGTCTCTCCTGATAACATGTCCAAAGTGCAGGAAACAAAGTCTTGCCCTCCTTGCTTCTAAGGTGCACTCTGGCTGTAGTCCTTCTGAGACAGATGCCACTCGAGGGGTCATATTGCCAACATTTCCACTAGTTGGACAAATAATCATTTGCACCATCCAGTGATGGCTCCATTCCTTTAGCTGTAAGTACATAATATCAAGGAACTTTACATTCATACTTTTAGCACATGTAAAATATTCTGTTAACCAACCCTCTCAGGTTTCGTTTCCTCGTCTTTGGAATGGAGTCACAGAGCATCACTTACAGCGATGCCATGATGATTAAATGAGGTACGCCAACCCACAGAGCCCCTCTAGAATGGGGTAGAACTGCACCTGTGAGTTTCTGAGACGGTAGCTCTTTATGCGAGTGGAAAGTCCTGTCTTTCTCCCCAGGTGCAGTTTCGAACAGCTAGCCTGGCGAATCACAGCCCAGAATGGAACCCCTTCACCATCAGGGCTCCAAAGTAATACCCGGCAAGTCAAAAACTCTGATACTGTCAAACTATTTTTAACTCATGCCAACCCCCTGCATGCACTCTCTAGAGGTTTCCAAAGCTGCGACCCTTGGGGAATAGCGCCAGACCTTACTGCTGAGGCATCTCTGGGAGTGTTTGAACTGTCAACGTCTCAGCTAATAGTCAAGCCCTTCGCCTTTCATGCCACCCACAAAAAGGGGCTTCTCTTGGCTTAGCGTTCCTACCACAACAAAAACAAACTGGTCGCCATCAGTTAATGCTGACTCACGGCCATCTCGTGTACTAGAGCAGAAACCGTGCTCTGTCGAGCTCGTGGTGACGGGTTTTCCTGGGAAGTAGCTTGCCAGGCCTTTCTGCTGTGGCACCTTGGAGTGGACTCAAGTTGCCAGTCTTCCGGTTAGCAATCGTAGGCTAGACCTCTACGCCAAGCCAAACTCACGGTTATCAACTCGATGCCGACTCGTAGCAAGCCGACAAGACCGAACAGAACCGGCCCAGTGAGTTTCTGAGAACTGAGGTGTTTATGGACTAGAAAGTCTTGTCTTTATCCCGCTTATATGTGCAGGGGGCTTAAAAAGATGCTGGAGCAGTAATCGTAGGCTTTAGGCAGAAGAATTGGTGTGTTTGGGAATCCAGCTGTTTGAAAGAAACACGCCCCAAAGGGAGAGGCATGGAGAGAACTGGGAGATTGCAGGTCAAGGTAGTTGAATGAGGACCCCAAAGGGGCAAGGGATGAGCCTGACATGCCTCGAGGTCATTGCAGTCATTATGAGCAGGTGCGCAGACGCCACCTCCTCCCCACACCTGCCCTAGACGCTGCACTCCCAGGGAGCCGAGACAAAGAACTGAACTCTAGACCCCCAGACTCTTACAGAAGGAATGACACATGTTTTGATGAGCAAGGTGAATCAAAGGTTCCTCTGAGGGGCCTTGTTACATTCTTTGGCTACAGGAGAGGCAGTGCTTGGGTTTCGGTTGTTCTTGGCCTCCTCACTGACCTGGGGCACTATTTCCTCCTCCTCCTCCCCTACCTTCTCTTTAAAAAGCATTTAAAAGATTTTGTCAATGAATGACCCTATTCATAAAGCAGGCATGATGACAGTTTGCACAGCTAAATGGGCACTTAACTGTGTGTCTAATTGGCAACAAAAATAAACATACAGGGTAAGGGTTTGGTAAAGAAAGGAGGGCAGCTTGCAGGTAGAGTGGGAGCCTGACACCAAATGCCATTCTACTTCATCCCTTTCTGCAGGAAGCAGCCTGAGTGTGGCTGGCTGGCCCCAGCAGGCAGGCAGGGAAGGCAGCATCCACTGCCCCTGGAAAACACTGGGAAGCCAAAGCAGGCAGGAGTTGACCTCTCTTTCGTTCATTATCCACACCCAGCTTACAAAAGCTCTTCCTAGGTCCGTTCTGCCTGACCCTAACCACCCTCCACCCAGGATTTAGGTGACAATCTGGGATTAGAGGCATATTCAAGGGAATTTAGCAGATAAGTGTTGCTCTAGTGTTAATCACCCTCCCAGGGGCAGAAGAGGTTTCCCTCAGACAGTCACCCTCTTGTAGTGGGGCCAGCCTGTTAAGGACATGCTGAGGGCTGTATCTACTATGAATCACCTTCTTTGCCCTGAAAGAATGCCACCTTACAGGCAACTGCAATGATGATGACAACCCCCCACTGTGATCCCTGCCACCCAAATGCACACTTTGTTTCTCCAGCCAGATTCTAATTTATCTGGGGACTATTCATTCTACTATTCCTGTCCCCTTCCCCCCTTTTTCCCTTCCCTCCCCTCCCCCATACCACTAGCACGAGTTAGCCTTCAGGAAGCACTTGTCAGGTAACCTGATTATGAAGACAGTGAAACCAAGCAGGAGAATAAAAGTAAAGGCAGCTAGACCAGAAACAGAGATTAAAGTGGCTCCCTTGTCTAACTGAGATCAGAGAAACTCCTAGAGTCCAGCCTGCTCGCTCTCTCTCTCTGAAACTTTTAAGCTATCTTTCATAAATATTTCCTCAGAGACCGAAAACCAGGCCATCTTGTGGACTACATCCCCTTGCACCCAAGATCAGCTAGTGGGGACATAGCATGTGAGACAGAGTTCCCAGAATCACTAACACCCCCCACACTTGTGCAATATGAATCATTTTCGTTCGTTAAACTCCTTGACTTTTGGATCAAGCCTGAACAAGGCTACCCTGGAAAGCTTTAGTAAAATTTTCCCATGTTGCCTGTACATCTGACCAGAGTAATTCACCCGATAAAAAACAAGAACCTAATTCTGGTAATAGTAGGAGACTCCAGGGCCTCTTCCTTGTAAGAGCAGAGTTCCGTGTGGGGTTCTGACCCCGAATGCTATTGGGACTTTTTATGAGATTGCTGCCATCTTCCCCAGGTTCTCTATCTGCACAATGGAAAGACAATTTGTAGCTACTGCCCGTGGGTAAAGCATGTTGCCTTCCACATCAGAACGTGGGGACCCTGGAAGAGGAGTGGTCATGCCTTGAGCTCTGACCCACATGGCCGGTCATTTGAAACCACCAGAAGCTCCACAGGAAAAATATGGGGCTTTCTATTCTCATCAAAAGGGGCCGTCTCAAAAACCCAGAGGCAGTCACTCTGCGTCCACAATGACTCAACGACAATGAGTCTTTAGAACTGGTTCCCTAGACCAAGGTCCAGATACAGCTCTGACTTCCTTCTCTGCCCTTCCAGAACATGCTAGGATGAACTCACACCCTTCAGCCACTTTAAACCACCACAAGGTACCAATGAGAAATTTGGTCTAGAAAAATTAAAAATTTTGGTTTTATCCAAAGGCCCAACTATGGGTTGACGTGCCAGGTGGTGGAGATGGTTTGTGCTTGACGACTCACCAATGAGCTGACAATTGAAATCTACATCTGATGACCTATTCCTGGAATTGACCCCAGGAGCCATTGAGCACCCAAGAGAGCAGTTTTACTTTGAAATACAAGGGACTGCCATGAGTCAAATCAACTTGACGGGGTGTTTTTATTTGGATTCAGAGTACCATCGATGATGAATATATCTAAAAGGAATTGCCAAAATCTGTAACAAATTGACCCTCGCTCATAAGGGCCTTCATATATCGACTCCCTAGGTGCCTGGTGTCCTCTTGTGGCTTCCCCAGGGCAAAATGGTTTTTCAGGTTGACGAGTCTGTTCTCATAGGAAATTGGGTTACTCTGCTGCCCTCTTGTTTTTTGAACAGTGCTAGCAATCCCAAGTCCTCTAGGTCAGGGGTGCTTCTCTCATGGTGGCCCCGCAACAGGCAATTTGCTTTGTGATGCAGGCAATTTGTTGACCATATTGTGACCTTTACACTGCTGAGAATGCACACCAGTGACCTTGCAGGAAAGATGATGCAGGAGACCAGGAGGATCCAGATTCTCTAATCTCCCCCTCTACTGACCTTTTAATCATTCAGTTCAGAAAGAGGAACTCAAAATTTGTAATCTTAAAAAAAAAAAACGGCCTCTAGCACAGTCCCTTCTAATAGGGGAGGGGTTCTCCACCTTCCATATGTCTTTAATACAGTTCCTCGTGTTGTGGTGACCCCCTCTCAACCATAAATTACTTTCATTGCTACTTCATAACTGTAATTGTGCTATTGTTATGAATCAGGTGACTCCTGTGAACAGGTCATTGACCCCAAAGGGGTCATGACCCACAGGTTGAGAACTGCTGTATCAGGGAAACAAAACAATTCTCTCTTTGGAGTTGTGCCAGCACCGCCACAACCGTAGTTACAAAAGGTGCATTTTTAAACAGTGAGCAGAGAGGAACGAGCAGGTTTCACTGGAAAAGAGGGAGGTTAACTGGGGAACATTTGTAGGAAGAGGTGGCTTCAAATTACTATGCTGAGGAGAGTATGGAAGACGAGCAGAGCTGGAACAGGTCGGATGAAGGACATTGTCTTGGGAGCACAAAGCAACTCCTAAAACCCCATAGTGTGGAATTAAAAGTTCGAAGAGACTGCTATGCCTGGGAGAGCTTCCCCAGAAGAAGCTTCCACAGAAGCTTCCACAGAAGAACTCAAGACTGAGCCAGGAGGGATGTGGAAAGGAGGTGGGAGTGACGCCAGCCCGGGAGCAGCAGGCAGGCCTCAGGGGACTTCCGGAAAGTCCAGGCATGGAGGACACAGTAACCCTTAGAAAGACGCTTTTGCTAATGCACTTTTCAATATTCACACCTCTCACTGGCTGCCTTTCTGTTAGTCCTTTCAAATCGGATGGAAGATTCATGAGTCTGATAAGGAGTCCTGGTGGCCCAACTCTTAAACAATCCACTGCTGACTCAGAGGTTGACAGTTTGAACACACCCACAGCTACGTGGGACAAAGACCTGTGATTTGCTCAGGTAAAAATTACAGCCAAGAAAACGCTTGTCAAATGAGGTTGCTAAGCGACTGTAAGATTCAGGTCGAACCTATAGAAAACTGCCAGCGATTGACTCAAGTAACAGAGAGATTAGCTTCTTTTGGGCGCTGCAGACCAAAGAGGCCAGGTAAGTTCTAAGTCTCGGCTCATCTTACGCTGAAAGGATAGTTCTCGGCAGACGGAGGAGCACTGGGCCCATAAGGAAGGTGATCTGTGCCCTGGAATCCCCTTCCAAGCCCCGTCCAGCCCAGGGTCTAGAACAAGGCCGAGTGGAATGAAGTTGAAAGGATGGGAGAAGGTTAGGTGTGTCCTGGAGGGAAAGGCCATGAGGTTTCCAAGTCCTCTCCAGAAACCCATTCTCACATAGACTAGGCACTGTGAAAAACTTAAAATTGACTGGTGGCACTGTGGTTTGAATGACAGACTGCTAACTTAAAGACCAGGCAGTCTGCTTCCGATTGTAAAGATTTCTAGCCTGGCAAACACGTTCTTCTCAGTCTGGCAGTTTCCAGTCTGGTGGTTCTTCTCGGTCCCATGGGGCTGCTGGGAGTTGGGAGCGACTTGACAGCCAGTGGCTTGCAGGCCAGTGGCTCAGAGGATCAGGCCCACATGGTAAAGTTTTGAGTCACCCTAGGTCTGAGCCTGTGTCTTCGAAAACATTTGTAGATTATGCAGAATAAGCAAGAGGGCGCCACTGTGACCCAGAATATGAATTCACTATGAGACAGCCAGATGTGGACACTTACTGAGTGTCTAAGAATGCTTGTTTCTAAAACACATGACACAAACTGGGCGTGGCAGCTCAACAAGCCCGCCTGGACCATCCTCCAAATTCCTTCATGAGGAGGAGAGCTGTAGTGCAGAAATCAGACCGCTGCTATCGGCTTCGCATTCTCTCTCCCCCCCCCCCCCACCACTGCCAATCTTCCCACCTGCCATACGCCCTCCCACTATCCCATCCTCATAGAAGGCTCACACTTTTCCTTTCCATGGGAGGAAGAAAGCCCACGGATCATGGAAGCAATCTGCAGGGAATCGGAACCCAGGCTCATTCACTGTACCACTCCTGACCTACTGTGGCCCAGGGAAAGACACTTTAACCTCTCTGAATAATGGGATTGGCCGTGGAGAAGCAGCTGGTGAAGGATCTTGTTAGAGGGCTCTCAGACCTTTAAGGAGGGAACGCATTCAGAAAGAGAGGAGAGCGATCCATGACGGTGCAGCAAATGTCTCTGTCAGGAGACTCCAGTGGATTTGACTCTGCCTTCCCCCTTCCTCTCTGTAACCGTGAAAACCAGATGAACAGACCCTGAGTCAAGAGCCTGGGTCCCTATGGGGCACCTGCCTGGATTTATTTCGCAAGGCCCACCATGAGTGGCAAATGGTAAAGGGGAAGATGCACGCCGGAACGTGTGTGAGTGAAGGAATCATTTCCCACACTTTATAGAAGAGGAAATGTGTGGAGTCTGTTTCTGATGGTCACGCATCGGTGTCGTGGGGCCTGGCAGGAAATGGAAAGATGGGAATGAAGGGAAAGCACTGGGCTGGTCAACAAGGCACAAGACAGCAGAGCTTCTGCACTCAAAGGCCAAGACCTGTCACTTGCCTGACCGTTGTATCGTAAGGCCAGCCTGCACAAAGCTCGGGCCCCGGACCGGTCCAGGACTGGTCAGTAGGGCTTGGGCTTCTAAAAGACAAGGAAAGGCCATCTGATAGCTGAAACCCTCTCAGGATATAAATTTGATATACCTTCGATGACAAGGTTGCCAAAGATGAAGAGGCCCAGGACGGAGAACCAGAAGTTAAACCTTTGGCTTGGAGCCTGGCACGCAGGAACCCAACGTGTGGATCGGCTCACACATATCTATCTGTGAGGCGAGTCACCAAGAGACACCTCCAGAGAGCACAATGGGAGAGCCGGATCCAGACACCAAAGCCACTGCAGGAAGGTATGATCCCCTCTGTGTAGTGGGGTGCTAAGCAGAATAGGGAGAGGGCACCCTGGTGCAGTTCTTTTTACTCTCTCTGATCGCTGTGGCACCACCTGGTTGGCAGACCTAGCACAGTGCTCGCTGAGGTGAGCTGCGAGTGGGGGGGGGGACGACTTTCTGCAGCCCCAGTGCAAGAACCCTCACATAACTTCTTCATCTGTTCACCAGTTTCGAGAAAGCTGGCTTTCCCAGTGTTGAACCCAACAGCGAAGGCTATGAAGGCACCGCCTCAGCCCAGTCAAAAACAGCCACCTGCTCCTTGTGCTAGAGGATGCGGAGAAGCAGGCAGCCAGATGATTGAAAAACACATAGATCATTCCTGTTCCACTTGGAAGCGAGTTCTACGATTTGTTTCGCAGAACTCTCGTAACCGGTTTGATTTCCTGTATGAGGCCACTCTTCATGTCAGTGTGTGTTCTCCAAGTCGACAGTTGGGTAAAGAATGATTGCGTCATTAAGAACGAGAGCCTTATGTGAATTCACAAGGGAGTGTGTCAGGGAACCGGTTTGCAAAGCTGCACCCCGCAGTGTCAAGCCCCTGGGTCAGGCTGTGATAAGACAACACTGGAGTCAGAGTCCCCCTTTTAGGAAGTCTGGAGCCGGCCTTGTATGAAAAATGGGACAGTGTTTCTTCATTTAAAAGGACAGAGCACCTCTGGCTTTCCTGTGGAGACTTGCTGTGCAGTTGTTTCTGATTCATGGGGTTACTCGGCAGAATTGCTTCGGGGGTGGGGGGGTGGGGTTCTCGGCTGTCATCTTCGAGGAAGCCCAGCTCCAGGCCTAAACTTCAGGGTCCTGTTGAGTGGGTTAGAACCCACTAGGTTCGCAGCTGAGTGCAAATGGTTTATATCACCCAGGGACCTACACCTGGCCTACAAGTTCTTAAAACTTGTATGAAAAGTTGCAGGGCCCAGCATCCAAATGAAGACTTCCTCAGACATCCTAGAGCCCTAAGAATATTCATTCTTATCCTGTTCTTGGAATCTAACCTTTGTAGACAAAAATCAATTATCTGGTCCAATGTTTGCACGGAAGGTTATTCCGCCTAGCCCTTTTTAAATAGCACCTAGCAGAATCGGCTGACTCTTAAATAAGAACTCATTAATCCGCAGCCACGGAATGTCTTGCAACACATGGAGACCCTGGGTGTTTCCGCCTGGTTTTCTTAGCCGTGATGCTTATAGAAGCAGACCACTGGGCCTTCTGTAGCATTACTGTGTGGATTTGAACTGCTGACTCTTAAATCTGTAGTCAAGTGAAAACTGCTTGTACCAACCAGGGATCTTTTTCTTAAACAAATACCAGGTAGATGTAAATGTACCATAGTATATTATCATATGATAAGACTTTAATAAATCCTTAATTCCAAAGCTTACACTATTAATAACATAAAAATGTTCCCCTTATAATGTTAAGGTGACAAAATGCTGGGTATTTTGCTTTTTATCATTTTAGAATTTTAAAGAAAGCTATGCTGGAAAGCAAAAACTATGAATTAAAAGGATTATCCATAAGGGGTGGGGCAAAATGGCATGGAGGAGGAATGACTTATTTCAACAGTTTTGAGTTTTGAAGCATATAGTTTGCCTCTTCAAAAAGATAAAACTGCTTTTTTCATTAGAAGTCTCAAGTATACAGCAGCTAGCTGTCAGTGAAGCCTGTCAGGATAGGCAGGTGGCCCAGGACCTCCATTCTTTTTGATCCCAAGTGTCTGGGAACCAGTTCCATTGCTTTGCAGAACAATTTCTAGCTAACTTGACCCTTTATGTAAGGTTTTCTGGTTCTCTCTTTCCACAGGACACACTTTGGGAGGATTACATATACTCTCCAGGCACCCTGGTAGCATAAAAGCTTACGAGTTGGGTTGCGAACCACAAGGCATGCAGTTCAAAACCACCAACCACTCTGCAGGACAAAGAGAAGGCTTTCCACTCCTGTAAAGCTGCATCTTCTCAGAAACCCACAGGGGTACTTCCGTGCGATACCAGTGAATGAGAAACACACTCTCCGAAAGAAAGAAAACACTCGATCCTA